>JBBMOE010000001.1:27928020-27969074 GCA_037975065.1 Chaetodon trifasciatus | reverse complement strand
CCCCCCATGTGCGCAGAAGATCATGGAAAATCTTTTGCCATATCTGTCATCTGTCACGCTCTCTGATGAACAGTTTTGATCTCTCGCTCCTCTGTTTATGGCCGTTGTCAAGCAAAAGAGTCGTAGCCGTAAGTGCTTACACCAGCACGTAAATAGTTTGACGTGTGGCTCTGTAACAAAGTTGTAGGAGTAAATAAGGAACCAAACAACCACGCAGAATTGCAATTAAGTTGTACGTCTGCATTATGAAATGTTTGGAGCAGCATGATTTCTGCTCGGTCTTTTACATTTCCGAGTCTTTATATCAAAAGTGTGTGTTTCTTTGTTCCAGAAAGACTCATTGGCTGTGAGAGATCAAAGGGTAAGCACAGTATATTACGGATAGGATTCAGCTACACACACACACGCACACGTACACACATATGCAGACACACCACACAGTGGGATAGCAGAGGGATATGTGGAATATAATGTGATTGCTGCTCAATTCTTCCATTGTGAGGTCATGGTGTTAAGGTCCAAGTGAGATGGAGGATTTGCTTGAAAAGCAGACTTTCACAGCTGAATGGAACAGGCTTTAAACATTAATATTAAAATCCATGCAGCCTTTACACTCAGTCAGGACGACAACTTCCATAAAAACATGTCATTTAAAAACATCTGGGCTTTCCCTTTGATTTTTACAACAGTAGCAGCAGTTTAATATGCATTCTTCCACTGAAATATTTGAGAAATATGTGCATTTTCTGTATACATTTCCACATTTTTGTCATCTAGGGACACTTTGAGATGTCCACTAGGAATTGAAATAAAGTTATATGGGTTTTGAACAACGTTTGGCTGCATGGGATAAGTTTGTATGACCCTGTATGACCCACCGGCAAACTGCTGCTTGTTAAAGATTTTTAACTGTCTTAAAGGGTTCTATTTTCAGTCAGAATAGTCAGAATACTAAGAATTATCCGTGACATCCTGTAAAAGAGATTTTTAATCCCAATGAGGCCTTACATGATTAAAAGAAGTTAAGAGTATGGAGGGAAGCAGTGCGAGGCAAGGAAAACAGATGTTTCCAGAGCATATTGCATTGTTTCTTAGAGAATATAATAATTACAAAGTACAGTTGAAAGCATTTGACAGGATCTTTAAATAAATAGAAATTGGCAGATCTGTTGTTTTGTTTTTATATAAAAAGCCAAAAAGACATTCTTAGAAATCACACATCATCCGGTTTAGATATAACTGAGCTAAATTCTTTAGCACAGACACAGAAAATGAGCTCTAAAAAGTCATCATGACCATCCATTGTCCATTGTTTTTTCACTTTAAGGTAAGAATACAACCCTATTGGTCACTGAGTCTAAAAGAATTTCATTGTTTTTAGTTTCAGGTAAATTTTAATTTATTAGTAATTGATGATTAACAAAATTTGGGTTCAGAAGCATTTCCATCATATCGACAGCTTCCAACCAAAAATAGTGGTGTCAATGTTGGCCCTCAGAAACCCGTATCAGTTGAACCTGAGCTTACAGTCCGTCAGACAGCTCCGATCCAAATCAGAGTTACTGTCCAGGACAGACGGAAGGCGGAGGAAAGGCCCGAGAGGAAGCAGAAGGAGTGAGAGACACAGAAGAAGAGAAATGCAGAGAGAGTGAGCAATTCGAAAGAGAAGGCAAAGACGAGATGGAAGAGGAGGGGTATGGGGGGGGGGGGGGGGGCTGATCTTGGAAAGGTTTAGTATATCATAATTATCCCGTTAAGTAACGGCGGAGCAGCCTCCCCGGGGGAATTCGTCTTAAATGGAAGATTTGCAAGGAGAACGGGTCAGAGAGAAAAACGGCTTCCAGTCGGCAGGAAATCCTGTTTACATTTACATAATCATATCAACACTCACTCCTTCTTCTTCTTTGTCTCTTTCTTTTGGGTGCCTTTTCAAAAAAAAAAAATCCACAAAAAAAAAAATCAGGGGAAAGAGACAAATGAGGGAGGGCTTTAGGCTGCTGCTTGTCGAAGTTTGTTGTTGCTTTTTTTTTTTTTCACTTGCTCTTATTTCCTTAAAAGTGCTGCCAGTGTTGGCAAGAATGCCTCTTTATTGAAATCTCTTGCCAATACCTCCAACCTCTTCTCAACATCTCTTTTCACCTCGTAATGTCCTCTTTGAGTGGGGTTTGTCAGACCTTTTGGCCCCCTTCCCTCGTTTGGCACGTTGAAAAATAAGAGAAATAAAGAAAAAAAGAAAAAAACCCGTAAGCATAAATAAGGTATGACGTGCCCGTCTGTGTGAGTCTTAATTGAGATCTGCTAAGAGCAGGCAGCAGATGTTTGTAGCAGCAACTGTTGAATCATCAGAGACCAGTGAAAGCCTGTGAAACCATGTTAAAAAGAAGCCAGGTGCTCCACATTTTTTATTTCTCACTTTCTCAGCCTTTTTTCTCTCTTTACATCATGGAAAAACTGAAGTGATGATGTGAATGTGTGTGTAAGGCGGAGTTTGTTGGGGGGGGGGGTTGAGAAACAAAAATATATGGGTTATTAGCAATGCTAAACTGTTGTAAAGTGCCTGCATCTTCATGTATCTGCCAAAGACGGAAAGAAGAAATGAGAAAAAGAAAAATCTGACTTGAAGCTCAACTAAAACACGGAGCAAAGACTGATTGCTAACAAGATATTATAGGTGATGAATGTTATAAATAGCCTTATTGTAGGTCATCAAACTGCAGGGAACATTTCTCTCATTACCCCTGATTTATTTGAAATATCATTTATAATAAAGAACTTCTTTTTAAAATGTAATCCATTTACATTTAACTTGATACATTTAGAATTTATGTAGAAAAGCTTATGAAGCATTATGTTATCTTTATTGATATTGCTGATATTATTTATATTATATAATTATGGAAAGTGGTATTTTATTTTTAGATGTGAAGCATCACATGGATACTGAGAGCGGCACATCATGCACATGTGAAGTTGAAAGAGTCTGATTCATGAAAGAACAATAACCGAACAACTGTACTGTGATGCATGCGAGACAGATTCAGGTTTTTGCAAGATTCCTCTGTTAAATCCATACGACACAGCCGTTCTTCCCTGAAAGAACAGTGGCAAAGATTTGCGTCTTTTGTATTTAAAATGTTGTGGGCAGTTTAACTAGCATCTTTTTTTTTTTTTTCCCACATTAATTTGCTGTTGTTCGATATAAATTAGTCAATTTCCTGCATAGGTGCGTTTTTTTTTTTTTTTTTTTTTTTTTTTTTCTTTGTCCTCCAAAGGGGGGTTAGATAGAAAATGTTTGAGCACCACTGCATTGACATGTTGTTTGGGACTTATTACCATGTCCATAACCACTATGTCCCACTGCACTTCTTCATACAGGGCCACAGGATTAGGTGATAATGCAGTCCTTAGTTGATGTTGTCAGTTAGGGGTGCAAAGTCCTTAACAAATTTGCAGTTAATCAAATTATGTACAACTGGTTGAGAAAAACAATAAACTCTTTGGACTTTGGGGGCCCAGGAGCAGTGGGTTGTTTTTTAATCCAGTGGGTTGTTTTTTAATCCGGCCATAGTAACTCCTGTTCATTGAACCATTCATTCATCCCCTCACAGTTTGCCATCCGAGCCCCTAGTGGCTGTACGGACACTGTCACACACTGACCTAGAATCCAGTCCACACCTGAACTTTAAGGACACGTCTTGTCCACCGTGTAACGCTGTGTGTCTTTATTTAGATAAGACAGATAATTTATTTCTTGATTGAGTCTTCTTTGAACTGATTTCATACATTGATAATGAGTGGCGAAGTGCAGCATTTGACTTTGCTTAAAGCTGATCCAAGAAATTCTTCACAGGCAGGAAGAGCTAATTGAGAACTATTTCAGCTCCCAAAAATGTTGACACTCTTACAGCTTTAACATATGGCGAATGCCCCTACCTTGATATACTAAATTGATGTCCATGTTACAGTTGTTCACAGAGTGCATATCTCCTCCTCCTCTTCCTTTCTGCTGACTCCACCCGGCCCCCAGAGCCTTCTTCATCCTCACATTCTAAACTGCTGCCATTTATTTATCTGTAGCATTTGGCAGCTTGGGAGAACTACCCCCATGCCATGGGAACACTGGGAACCAGTGACAGTGTGTCTGTGATTATAAATGCTAACTATTAGAGCTGGGGCAGGGTTGCTATTACTCTGCTGTCTGTCACTCTTGTTAATCTGTGTCTGCAGACACTTGACTTCTTTTCATCTTTTATTTCTCTGTGATTCTGTCCTGGCCTCTGCCTTTGTTCATTCATTTTAGGACTTTGGCCTTTTTTTTTTATCAGAGCTTAACTAATACTTAAATATTTAAAATGACACCTGAAACCACTGATTGCTGAGATTTAAGAGCCTCCAGAAGTGGAGGACACTGACTCACCAGTATTGGTATTTTGGCCTCATTATTTGAGGTTGAGATGTATCCCTCTTCTCATATTCTCTATTTTCCTTTCTGTATCTATCTTTATGAGTGAGTATTATAGACTTTAGTAAGCCAACACACTTACTATTGCCCTATATATGCATATTGCCCTATATAACACTGCCCTATTTGTGCTGTGTTCCTGGTTCATTTCCTTGTCTTCCTGTGATCCACTGTATGTACATCCTCCATACTGTGTCATCACACTCCTTTTGTCGGTCCCCTTCTTCTCTCGCAGTCAAATGGGTGGTTTTGGGGACACATTTCAATGGCCGATCAACAGACTCCTTCCTCCTTCCCATCTCCCATCTGGCTTCATGCCACACCGAATTAGTAACCAGATATGTCACCACCACCATGCTGGTGCGGATAACACCGTACGCTACTGGGAGGGCCGTGGCTTGCAGATTAGCACCTACAATTAATACAATTGACTTGCAGGAAGGCCATCTGCTCTCTTGTGTTTGGTAGTTTGTGCTGCACTTCAAAACCGAGCAGCGGCCAAGGAGTTTGCAGGGCCGAAGAAAGGAAACAATTCGTGTGTGTGTTAAGATTGGTCAGTGCCAAAGACGTCATGATGGAAATTGAATTTCGACTCTGAAGGTCATGACAGGCTAGCACATAATAAAATACTATACAGTGTATCATTCTACGCTCATACATATTCATAGTGGGAAATACCAACCACAGCAAAAAAGAGATACTGTACAGGAAGTTGCAACATATTTGCTAACAAATAATTGTATTAAAGAAACTCTGTAAAGTGAGATTTAAAAGGTAGCTGTAGCCATTAATGCTTAAATGCTGCTCAGACAGATTTGTTCAAAGCCTACAGGCCCGTATGGAAAAGACAAACTTAATTTGTTACAGTACACTCATATAAACATCCACTAGCCTGGCCTTTAGCCCATGTCCATATCTCAGAGAATGAGGGAAGGATGTTAGTTCATGTAAGCACAAAGCTTTTCAAAAAAAAGAAAAAAAGGGAGAGAGAAAGAAAAGTGGCTGCAATCTGTGCAGATGAGATGACCTCACCTATTCCTGCCCCCTGAACAAAAGCCTCCTCTTCAGAAAAGGATTGATGGCAGTGATGGTACGGAAACTTGAGCGCTCAAATCCTTGATTTCTTTGTGAGACCATGCAGGCAACATGGAGTTAGGGAATGACACACACACAGTTGTGAATACACTTGCCACACACTTTGAAGGGACAAATAATGAAAGAAAGAAAACAAGTTCTTCTATGTAACAGCCCCCATTTGAACGTGGTAGAACCAGGGCACATGGGTAATCTGGCAGTTTCATGATTTCTTTCTCTTTTTCTGCCCTTTCCCTCTTTCTCTTTTACATTAGACTATGGGCTTTTTCAAAGCACAGTGTGTCACAAGCATTTAAGATGTGGCCTTTTTTCCCCTGCACATTCCAACGCCATTATGTTACATTGTTGCTGAATAAAAGGCTGTATTATGTTCCAGCCCCCCCAGTAAAAGGGCAGAAGTGGACCCAGTTTTTATCTGCTGAACGAATCAATCAGGATTATGTCAGCTGAAAAGAATCACAGACAGCAGTCGCCAGGCACTGTGTCTCTGTGTGTCTGAGTGTGTGTTAGTGTGTGTATCCCCCTCTCTGTGTGTAAAGGATGGGAAATTTGCAATGGAGGAAAGCACTTGTTGGTTATGAACATGCCCAGCTTGGTGACAAAGATGTCATTTGGGGTCTAAAAAGCAAGAGGATTTTTTTTTCTATTTATGTATTTACCCACTCCCCCTCAACCCACCCCTTTCTCCTCCTCTGTGGGAGGATTGGAAGGGCACTAATTATCATTTCAGCAGAAATGATTAGAAGATCAAACAGGGATCGAATGCCATTTCCTTCCATTAATGCAGGGGGTTTAGAGTGCCTGTCATGGCTTGGCTTGTCCTAGGGCCTGTGGAGAGAAAAAAAATCGGGTGGAGGGGGGCAGAGAAAGGAGGGAAGAATGGAGGATGGAGAGGCTTAAGAGGACGGGAGCGAGAGAGGGACAGGACGGGACAGGGGTTTGGCAACAGAAACAGAGAAGAGACATTCAGCTAAAAGGCCAGTGGATTTTGCAAGTATAAGCTGAAGACCAGAGCACCATCGTGTGAACAGGGAAATATAATGAGAGCTACTATTTTACTGTTTTAAAACCTGTACAGACACTGAACTCAGATTAGAAAAAGAACAGTTAAACCAGAGGCTGTCTGTAGCATGGGCGAGACTTCAAAAATGCTGGACCCTATGATGAATCTATAATGCATCCTCAAGTCACAGAGGAAGTGGACCCCCCATCCCCTTTTATATACAGAAGTTAAATAAAAGTGGACGGTGCAATCCATTTAATGAATGAAGATGGCTTCCTCCATTCTGGACTCCGCTGCTCTTCACTTAACATCATCAGGGTTTTTATTCCTCAGATTAGATAAAGCTCCTGAAGAGCCACAGAACACATTATACAGCAGGTTTTATCATCTGAGAAGTACTCCCCATGACCAGAAAACTGACCTTTATGTGTAAAATAAGTGGAGTGCCACTTTAAACATGCAGTCGGCCACTAAAACATCAGTTGATGACAAGATCTTCCTGTCACGTGACTTTTTGTTGACTTATCTTGAAATCAATATCCTGTGATATCATCATAGCCTCCTGCTAAGATTCAACTTTGAAAGTTTTAGGCTAAATGCCAAACCAGAACATAAACAAGTGAAGCTGAATCGGCACCTCGCAAAGTTCGATGTTTCCATTAAAAGATCAAAGAGACTCGAGGTGGATATCTGGAAGATTACGGAGAAACAGCGAAGCAGAGGGGCAGAATGGAGAATGTGGATGAGGTTGTGATTGTTTCAGCACGTCAGATGAGAGAAATGTCAAAGAGAATGTGAGAGATGACCTCTGTGTTCATCGCCCATTAATGACCCTGCAGCTCCCAGCTTCATTTTCCCTCTCATCAAAAACATTAAAAAAAACATTTCCTCCTGTCTCCAATAGTCATTTCCCCCCGCATTGTATTTATGTATTGAAAAAAAGGTAATAGATCAAGCACATTCCATTATTCTCTTATAAGATCATTAGCAAATATAATTAGATATGAAAGAAAGTAATTTGGAGAGGAGAGGGGAGAAAAGCGCTATCAGGCAGAGAAGACAGATTGTAGCATCAGAGTGTTTGGGCTTAAATTGCTCAGCGGAGGTATTATCAAGCCGGCAATCTTTTAGCCTCAGAAATAGTTTTGGAGTCAGAGAGCGAAAGATAGAAAGAGGCCACTAACATTCACTTCATTGTGTTTCCCCAACTGCAGTCTGCATTCTTTTTTACATTTTGTTCGGCGTTCCCTTTTTTTTCCTCCTCTGAATCTTTCCATCCTGTCACACGCATCACCTCATATTAGACCTGAGAGTTTGCAGCAAAACAAAACTGAGTTTATAAAAAGAAAACAAGTTGACATGGAGTCATCACACACAAAAAACACATTATCACAGACAACAGAAAACAGGTATCCTTTTTTACCCACTTCTTGCACATATTGATTCGGCTTTTGTATTATTTTTGCAACTTTAAAAAACAGAAATAACACACAAATTGCATTCTGCCTTGAAGTCGCTTCGTGAGAAACCTTTCTGCCGCACATCTCGTCTCTTCTCTCTCTCGCGCACCCCCCCACCGCTCCCCCCGCACGCAGGAGTTTTTGTCACTCTTTGTTGCACCTTAACCCCATACTATGTTTGTCTAATAGGGATCTGAGTCGAAAGCAGACTGAGAGCACAACAATCCTGCTGCGTTTCACCACAAATTTGCTTTTTTCCCTCACCCCTTCTTCTTCTTTAGTAGTGCTTTGAGGGATTGGGGGAGGGAGGGGGAGGAGTGTGGGAAGGGTGCAGTGGAGGGGTGGCAGGGTGGATGTGGATTTTTCTAGTCTTTTGTGCGAATCACAGGGAATGGTAACTATAAACATCCTGTATTCATTAAAACCATCTAAAAATACAATTTTGGAAGGGGGGGGTGCGCTCACTTCCTCGCCGTTCCTCCTCGGTGTATACAAGCGGGCCGTGTTATGCCTGGTGCCGCTCATATTTACATATTTATAAATACTGGGCTGTACAATGAGACGGGGCTGTGCCAAGAACAACACTTTCTGCTAGTGCAGGGCTCGGATGCCTGAGAGAGGGAACAAAGGAGCCACAGCCACCTTCAGTGGCACAGAGAGGGTTCACAGAGCTCGACTTTACACCCGCCGCTGTCCACATGGATGCAGAGGATGACGGATGATGCACTCCGGCTCTTTTAGATGAGATTGACCATGTGATAAAACATAACTTTTAATAAATAACTGACATCTGGTCAGTCAGCTGCATCTCAGTTCAATGGAGGAGAGGATTTGAGTTTCCCCAGCAGCTTCAGCGCAGTGCAGTCCGCTCAGCCTGTCTTAAGAAACTGCTATTTTCTAGTCTTGCCTTGTTGAAAATGAACAAATGTCTAGTTGTGACCCACTCACCAGGTGCACACTTCAACTTAAGAATTATTGTCCTCCCCCTTGTCTTATTGGAATCATTACAGATGACTGAAGAGATAAAACATCCAAGATCAGATGTGAATTTGACAAAAACAGCAAGGTTAATAGTCCTGTGACGAATTTGTCATGTGGCCTTTTGTCAAGGTCTTGAGTTTGGGAGCCGCTTATGGTAGCTAGTTTTACTTAGGCAGATCTGTCTCTGAAGTTTCTGTCTCCACCTCACTACAATGGAGGTGAGTAGAATTGAGGTTATGGTTTTTACAGCATTGAAAAATAAAAGTATTCAACACCCTTCCATCTCCCCCAAAACTATATTCTTATTTATCACTTTGAAGAGTTTTACAGAAATACTTCCTGGAGCTACTCTGCTGAAGATAAGGCAACAACTGTTGCCAGTGTGTTCTGTGGATTAACCAGAGGAACAGAAACTGTTAGTCAAGTTCCATTCAGCCCATTGTATTAAAGTAGAGACAGAAATCTTTGACACAGATTTCTCAAAACTTTCAAAAGCTTGAATTGAAATTGAGCCCAAAATATCAGCTGGGGGCAAGTTTGGTCCATTTTAAAATACTCTGTGTTTAGAAATCTATCTTAGCTAAATGCCAGTGGTCAGCAACAATAGAGAGAATAAAGTGGGAACGTGCTGAGACAGAGGCACCAGCATTTCTGAGTCATTTGTGTTCGCTTTAATACAAAGACATGTTGTGCAAATGTGCAACACTAGCAGTCTCAGGAATTGTAGGGTGTTGCACTGCAAAACGCAGCTTCCACTTGGTGAGTGCCTGTTGTGTGATGTTTTCACAGACTGCTATTAATGTGAGGTGATGCCTCTGAGACGGCACACTCACACTTATTCACACACACACAGTCCACTGTATCCCAAGGCGGACTCCGACACATGCTCTGAGTGCAGTGTTATGCCATTGTTCCATCCTCCTTCCCATTTATCCATTCTGTTAAGCATGACACATGTATTAACAGTGGATGGATCCTGGAGCTGTGTGTCCTCTCACCATATGTTTTCCTTTCCCGGGCCCTCTCCTCTCCAATAACCACTACTGTCTCCATCTGCTGTCTCGCAGCACACCACAAGAGGGCGGACTTGCTCTTTCATATTGTCTGCGTGGAGCGTTGTAGAAATATGGGCTCGTATTGTAGATCGGTGCTTTACTGCTGCTCCTTAGCTTGAATATGAGAGAACAATAGATAGACAAGAGCACTCATAGAGTGAGATATAATTTTATCAATATCATTCTGCCATCAGGTATGCACACTGCATCAACCTCTAAGAATCTTTGAGGAAACAAATAAATAAGCCTTGCATGCAGCCTTCATTTGATAAATGAATGCCAGGCAGGTTTGCTGTGTCTGTGAGGTGCATCTGCCGCCTGCCCGAATGGGAAATTAAAAACTGTGAGGGGAAGTTATGCTAAATCTATAAAGTTGGCCAGGAAATTTCTCCCCCTTCGCAGCGGCAGTTGTTTGGGGAGAAGGAGCACCGTGCTTAAATAATAACATTCCAGGTGGCTTAGTTAATGAACAGTGAAAATCAAATATGGAGCCTAATCTGGAGCTCGTTACAGGAAGTTTCTTTACAGGGAAGTCAAAGGCAGGAAGTGCCCTCGGGGAGAGACTAGACACTTTTTGAAGCTTCAGAACAAGAAAACTTTATTTTGGTTTTACTAGAGTTTTGATGGCTTATATACATGAAAATAAAATCTCATATTAAATCTGAGGGACATGGACAGATGAGTGATGGCGGCTTCTTTCTCATGTTTCAGAAAGAGCACTGCGGTAAATTAGCGTCTCATTTAGTCCTGACTTTTAATACAGAAATGTTGAAAGTCAATCTCCACTAATGGGGACATGACTGGGTGAAATGTATGTAGAGGTATGCCTAGCTGTGTGGTTTCACTGTCTTATTTACTGTCTTAGATTGCCATCTTGTGGTGAAAGTTGGTCATGGACTCATAGTCCTAGTCAGTTCTTACTAGTAAGGAATTGCAATCTGAATCTGCGCTGCAGATTTGATAACACCAGCTCGAGCATCCCTTCAATGTGCATAGCTGCACACCCACAGCTTCTCATAATAATAATAGGGTGCTGTAAGTGTGCATTAGGAGTCCGATTTGATGTCGTATGATCGTTTTTCAATCAACACTTCTACCTGTGGCATTAGAATAAAATTAAAAAAAAAAAAAAAAAACAGCTGCTGTTTGTAATTATCCTTTAATATCACTGGAAGCATCTGACCACAGAGCGTTGAGGCAGAAGTCTGTATGAGACATAAAGTAAAGTAAATGTTGGTTGCAGTGATGCAGTGGTTGTTCACACCATGCGCAGACAGCTAGAGTTATTACTCAGCGTTGAATCTAAGAGATGTTTTATCATGTTATTAGCTCTTTATTTTCCCTCTGTTACGGCGGCACTTCCTTTCATTTTGATATCCATTTCCGTCCTTGCGAAAGCACAGCTCAAATAAACCCGTGTTTTAATTTGGTTTTGTCAGATTCATAACGCCACTTTAAAAGAACATGACATGCAAATGTGTTCAGCGGTGTTTTATTGCAAAATAATTTTCTAAGAAGTTGCTGAGGGAATGAAAAGGAGAAAAAGGAGGGGGGGCTGGGGACAAGTTGTATTATTTAGTGGCCGCTGCTGTGGGACCTAATTACAGTTATGCATTTGTTACTGTCTCACCGAGTCTTAAAACTTTTTTATTAGAATTACTCACTTCACTTCTCACCCACTGTCACACTTTCTGTCACACTTATTGAGCCAACCAACTTGCTTGTAACAAGTATGAAACTACTCCAGTTGTCATAACCATAATGTGTTACAGAACCGTCTCATATCACTTTAGAAATGATCATTTCACTGAGCACCCTATCACAGTCTCACAGTGCAAGCTTCTCTGTGCAGAAGATGTGAAAATAAAATTAGGAAGAAATAAATGGGAGATTTGTACGGGATATGTAGCAATCAAATGAGAGTTCTGCTGACCTTGCTCTCATAAAGAGCAGCTTCTTACCTTGCTAATAGTTATTTACAGTGATTGTTGTAGTACGTGACAGGGTGGACAGAATAACAGGAAAACCCTAGAGTGCAAAGCCAAACAATAGTGCTGCAGTGAGAAGCTTGTGCCTTTGAAATTGAAGGTGTAACCTTCTTATCACAGCAGTATTGCAATACTGTTGCCATTACATGGACATGGAGGTAATCTGTGGAATTCATGTATTTGAATGCATTTCATTTTAAGGTGTTCCTGTTATTTTGTCCCGTATGTTTAGATACAAAACATGCTCATACTCATCAGTATATTAGCATTTACACCACAGCAGATGACAGTAGAATTGTTTAAACTGAAAGGTTTTTCTGTTGCTGGTCCTCGTTGGCTCTGATTTATTTTTTATTTTTTCAATAATTGTGCACATATAATGTTTAGAATCTGACTCCAGCAGAAACATTTGAAAGGGTCAGCTCATTGAAATGAGTAATTATCAATTTCTCACTTATCTCTAGCAGCACGTAGCCATGCAGATACTTTCAGTTTCATTTGTCCAGGACTGGAGATATCCTTCTGTGACAATTCAGCCACCATCACACCATACAATGGAAATTAAATGTATTTTGTTTATGGAAAATGTATATTTAAGAACACATTGTTTCTGTTTAGACTCCTGGACAAATTAAACCAAAAGTATCTTTAAGACTAGCTGTAACTGCAGGTAAGTGAGACAAAATGACAAAAAAAAAACAAAAACATACCTTTTTCCTGTAATTTGGCCAAAAAAATGACCATTTTAAGTCTTTAAGTTGGACACAATAGCCTATTTGTCAAAAGTTGACAGTCTCAAATGTCTCATCCATTCATTTGGCCCCACTGACCGTATGCATATGATACAGTGACGCAAGGGTGTGTGCTAGAGTGTGTGTGTGTGTGTGCGTTTGTGTGTGTGTATGTGCGTGTACTGTAGGGAGGGTCTGTGTGTTGGGTCCGTGGTGCTAATCTGCCTCTTGTTCTCTCATTGGCCGTAGTGCATCTCTGGGTAGGAGAGGAGGACCAGCCCATGACCCATGACCCCGCGCTGACCCACGACCCCAACCATCTTAACAACGATCTTAACCACCCTAACAACCATAACCTAGGCGACCCTGAGGGGCTGGACGCCCACGCTGTAAACAAAGACTAACGGCCCACACCGGAGCAAGGCAGGATGATGAGGATGATGATGAAGGCGATGATGATGAGGAGGAGGATGATGAAGGATAAATGAAGGAATACACTATAACAAAGACTTTATTTAAGATGAAAAAAAAAAAACACATACTACCGTCAGAGTCAAGAGAAGGCGAGAACTATATGAAGGAAAGTTTGGGACAGTTTTCTTTTGGGGACGGATTTGCGAGATGGACCTAATGACTTTTGCAAGCGTCCTTGGACGTTAAACAAAGTGACGGCAACTTTCCTGTTTTGTCTCCTGTGGTCTGAATGCCCCTTGTCTTCGTTGTCTTCTCTCTTATACAATGTTTTTGTTTATTTTTTGTTTTCTTTTGATGAAACTACCTGTCTGATTAGCACTTCCTGTAACTGGCACCGCAATTTCTGATACATTCCTTGAGCTAGAAAGGTGTGTCTTTTTTTAATTAGGACTGAAGTGTAGTACCTAATCAAATGCTTTCAAAGACTTTTCTCTCCTGTTAAATGAAGACAGTTATTTCACGTCCACAGACCACCATTATATTGTACCTGGAATGTATTCTACTGTAGGATAGACTCAACTTTACCGGACTGTTGACAGAGACCAAGCACACTACCTGTCATAACAGCCTCTTCTGGCTTTCCTATCAGTTGTCATAGAGTCATTATTTATGTCCCATGACCATGCATCACACTGATTATGGTTGATAAAGGACAGGGCACCATATGACAATCTTCAACACAACAAGTTTATTTCCAGAAATAATGTGCTATCGCTTGGTAGACAAACATGCCCAGAGTTGACCTTTGATGATGGTGGTGCTAATGATGATTGTGAAGAATATTCAGACTGCCCTAAATGTACTTACAGTATAATACTATATCCCCGCTCCATAACCAGGCCAGTACAGGCCATCACCCTGCTATATGGCTCCCTTTGTCCTTTTTTCTTGTTCTGTATCATTCAACACAGCGCCCATAGACGCTTAATGTACATAGAGAGATATACAGTAGTTAAAAAAAGTGAAAACTAAAGTTTTAAAGCATTTGTGATGAGGAAAAGCAAAGAAGTGACAGTAGTTTACACGGCCACATTCTCAAACGGTAGGCATTCTTCTTGAGTTTGACAGAGAAGAATTAAAAAAAAAAAGAAAAAATCAAAAACAAAAAAAGGGGGAACAGTTTCTTTCTTTATCGCCCGCCACCCCTTTCTCTTCATCTCTCATGTCAACCTCAAGGACTCTAGTGTTGCAGATGTTTCTAAAATACTGCCACTGATCATTGTTGCACAGTGTTACTGACTACTGAAAATGGTTTGATGTATTTACTTTAAGGTGAGAAAAAAAGAACAAAAAACTGGAAAAAAGACATATTGTGTATAGCCTTAGATACAAGTCATCTGTTATTGCTTCTACAAAGCTATGTAGCTGTGCTAGACTGTAGGACGTAGGGTTGATTTTATTTTTAATTTTTATATGTACTGTACATTAATGCCTTCTCCATTTACTGATCAAAAAAAGAGGAAAAAGATGACAATCGTCTCCTGTGCTGAAAACATATTTGCCCCCATATATACAGAATCCATTATGCATAGAGGGACTTTATCCTTTCTTATTTCTTTCATTTGTTTTGGTTCTCAGAAGTATTTTGCACTGTGATAGTATTATAAATACAACCTATACAGTACAAAACTAGCTAACTAACTAAACTGAAGGTGTGTGTCTGTGTGTCCCTTGGCATTGTGAAATGTTTCTACGTCATTTTTTGTGAACCCAGAGAAAAATTCTAATGCGGTATGTACAGTTCAAATATAATACTTCTTTTAGTTTGATCAACCTCTATACTATATGTGGCTTTGACAAATTGTTACCCAGATTTGTTTTGTATGCTAATACCCTTTGACCTGCAGCGTAGGCCTGTTGCTGCTTTAGCCTGAGTGATTCAGTGCTCAAATTCCAACTTGAGGAGACTTTGCTGCAGTACAGCCTCTATTTTTTTTTTTTTTTTTTTTTTTTTTTTGCATTTTAATTTGATTTATGTAGATTCCAATTAACCATTCTTTCAATTTCAATATGCCAGGAAAAGAGGGGATTCAAAACTAAAATAAAACGAGTGACACATATGAAAAGTGAGAGTAATGGCTGTAGGGAAATATAACAGGGTGTTTGAAGGGTGGAATTCTGGAAATGGGGTCTGAGTAAACCAATCAGACGTATCCTGCTGGAGGCACTGACCAATGGCTTTGACCTCTGACCCTATCTCTGTTTTCCAGGGGTGTAAAGATGAGAGATTATTGGCGAGAGACTCGCTTCAGCTCTCTCCTTCTCTGAACCAGCTATAATGAGCATTCCACTCCACATATTATGTACAAAACCTGTCTTGTGAGCTGAACACTCTTTATGTTTCGCTGTACCCTCATGGCAGATGCTTCGTTTTGTAACTACTGAACTGTACTTATAGTAAAAATAAAATGTATTCAAACTAAAAAATGGATTGTCACAGAGCAATGGCCTGTTTCATGTTTTTAATTTCTTCATTTCTGACAGTGAGAATCAGGAGTGCGAGCCGGCATGTCGGAGTGTCACTTTGTGATCAGATGTGGGGAAACTATTTGGAGAGTAGTGCATCACTTCAACACAAGTCATTATCTCTGTCAATTTGATGGCAAAGCTTCACGGACTATGATCATGATGTCTAATACACACAAGTAAATTACTGTCTGCACTACTTTGTCTCCCAAAGGTGCTCTTAAAGCAGCTGCAGTGAAACAATACAGGGATGATGGGAGACATGTGAGCATGCTCAGAACATCCCAGAGGGCAACAAGTAAAGGGAAGACTGAGACATTCAGATGACAAACAATCTCTTTTAGATTAAAGACAGGTGTAGTGTGTATGATACATCTTTGTCTTTTGCCTCGTCCCGTCTCCAGTCCCATCCAGCTTTCACTTTTTGACACTGAATACATACATGTGACGTCCCTGCTGTTGTCTCTTCAGTTCTATGCCACCTATGTTTGACCACTCTCCCTTGTATAGCATTAAGCATACAGTATTATTTACATGAACAACAGCTCCAATAAAAAACAGCCATAGATAACATGACAACATGCTTCAATATGATAGATAAGAAAATCAGATACTTAATCCCATAGATTTGGCAAATTGATACATGCAGATCTACAGAATGTTGTTGGGTGCATTTATATACTCATATAGAGACATGAGGAGATCTTAAACCAAAGTAACAATATGTAGAAAAAGTAGAATATTGTTTAAATACTAAAAGTCCTGCGTTCCTGACTTTAGTGAAAGTATGGCTAAATTATCACCAACTAAAGGTCAGCACTAAGGAACTGAAAGTATTAAAAGTAAACATATAAATAATGCAGAAAATGAGTGTGCGTGTAAATATTACCTGGGAGCTGCTTCAGTCAGGTGTGTCTGGGCTCACTCAGCTTAGTGGAACACCGGAACTCTGTCTGACACATGTTCTGCAGCCTGAAACTGAATTTAAATGAACTATTAAGGCATTATTCATGAACCTGAAAAGATAAGGGTAAAATAATAATGCTGTGAAATGTAGTGAGAAGTCACAAAGCTTTATAGGATTCTTATCGCAGTGGTGATTAATATTCAGTAGTTTGTTATTCATTGGGCCGTTACACTTTTAACCTTTTTCCTTCCTTTCCTTTAACCTTAAGTTTTAGTTTGACAATTGCCTTCATACACTGTGTTGCTGTTTCCATTTTTTTTGTACTGAAAAGAAGCAAAATCAGTAATGATCAGAAACTCCAGGCCTTTTCTTTAGTTTTGGGTTTATCAAAGGTAGACGGTGTTAGAGATCAAGAACTCAAGGTTAGGTGAAGAAATCTCATCAAAACTATAGTAGTAATATAAATGTGTTTGTGTGTGAGGGTATGTGCGGGTAAGCAGGCGAACAGTGACTCACTTTGCATCATCATAATGGCATGAGAACAAACGACAACAAATGTCCTTCACATCAGAAGTTCAGTCCAGCACAAAGTCGCCTCCTCATGCTGCTTTTCAAAGGAAGAAACGTTATACAGCTACATTGCCCCCCTCTGTCGTCTGAAACCTGATCCACACCACACTGATGGAATCCGTATTTGTGTTAACCTAACGTCAGGACCCCAAAGGCTGCAGAGCTGTTGGGAGGCTGCCCAGGTCAATGCCTGACTAATTTTTAAACGGATCAGCTGCAGCACACCAGATGTGGGGGGCCTCCTGCCACGACTCTCCCAAGTCTGTTCCCAATAAAACTCACATCCGGAGAAAGTAACTGTTTGACTGGTTTATATCTACAAACACACACTTACACACGCACACACACACACACACACACACTCACACACACACACCACATACAACACCAAGGATGTTTCAGATGGCTGGATATGAGACTGAGCAGGAACAATCAGGATATTACTTGCTTGCCTGTGTGTATGTGTGTGTGCGTGCATGTTTTGTGGGTTCATCATGTTGCTTACTGTAAATTTTGGGTGCATGTGTGTGTGTATGTATGAATGACTGTGTGTATGTCTGTACAGTATGTCAGCCCTATACATCTGAGCAAGTGTGTGTCTCTATGTAACAGTGCACATGTGTTTGATTAAAAAACACATTAAGTCATCTTTCATTCCACCCGGCCTGTTGTGTGTGTGTGTGTGTGTGTGTGTGTGTGTGTGTGCGTGTGTGTGTGTCTGTGTGTGTGTGTGTGCGTTTGTGTTTGCATGTGTGTTGCTGTTCATTGTTCAGCTGAGCAATTTCAGCATTTGAAGCGACCTCTTTCACAGCATGATTAACACCGCTCTTTGCCCTTCATTTAACTTCCTCTCTCATCATTTCCTCTGTCTCTCCCCTGTCTTTCAACTCCCCCTCTCTGTCTCGCTCTCTCTCTCTCTCTCTCCAGTATCCATTTCCTTTCATTTTCCTCCATGGCATGTTATGCAGTCGTGTGTGTAAGCACATGTTTGTGCATGCATGCTGGCATGTTGTATAATTGCCTGCATGCTCATGCGTCTACATGTGAATTGATGTGTTTAAGATGACGCTCTGCAGCGGTTGCAGTTGTGCCAGCCTTCGGTTGGTCGCTGGGCAGATGGTGACCTGCAGATGAACTTGCCTTTCTGCTCATTTGTTCAGCTGCCTCTAATTTTCCCTCCTCCTTTACATTAGAGAGGCTGGTGTCTTGTGATGCAGCTCTATGGTTTGACCACTAGAGGGCACAGCAGACCAGGTTTTGGTGCAGAGCTGGTGGCTGGCTCAGTCCCCCTCTGAGGAAGCTGCATGTTGCATTGCAGAGAGAAGCAGTGAATGTCATTGCATGTGTTCAGGGAAGTTGGGGGTTTTATTGACCTCGGATTGTTTAAGTTCAAGCCTACAAAAACACAAATAATATGCACCAAAAATTTGATAAAATGAAGAAAAATGCAAGGTTTTTTTTTTTTGGTGTCTGGTCAAAATGTTTTAGTCTTCAGGAGACTTTTTGTTTGTTTGTTTTCTTGTTTGTTTGTTTCAAAATCCTGGGTTTGTCTTCCACCTCTTCCAAAGGAGGTTCAGAGAAAGACTGCTGCAGCTAGTAGGATTTCAGGAATTCAGGAATTCAGACGGACGTTATGCATCACGCTTTTCTGAATGTCATTGTTTGTATCCACCCTTGTTGTTTGCTCCCTTCAAATGTACAAAACTTTAAAATGATTAATTCTTTAATAAAATAAAAAAGATGCCCTGTCACATTGATCAAGCTACTGTTTACTGCTATATAAAATAGACAATCATAATACTCAACTATACTGTCCACAAAATAAGTAATGCTGACGTATTTTGTCAGTAAGTATGCATTTTGATATTTTATCAATTCCTTTCAAAGTCCATAATGCCCACATTTCTCTGATTCCAGCATCTTCAATGTGATGAGTTGCTGCTTTTCTGTTTTCTGTTTTTAGATCACTGTAATGTGATTATCTTTCGGTTTTGGACTTGGTTGGACAAAATAAGCAATCTGAAGATATTACGTTAGAGTCTGAGAATGCATAATCAGCATTTCTCGCTATTTTCTTGCCTTTTATAATCAAACAATTAATAATTTAATGGAAAAAGTAAGCAATAGAATGATCGATAAAAAGAATGGAACTGGTCGTTGCAGTCCTACTTTTAAACCCAAACATATACGAACAAATGCTAATGTAACAGCTTGTCCCCTCATTCTCATGCATCCTTCTGTTTCCTGCTAAGCATCTGTGCTTATGTATGTGGGTGTGTTACCGTCTGCATGTGTGTCAGCGTGTGCCCAGCAAGGTGTGTGTGTTTGTGAGTGTGTGCTTTATGCAGGGCGAGTGTGCTATGGCCTCCCTCTTTCTCTCTCCTCAGCTCTTATGAATCGATGATCATGTGGTGTAAGGGAGATAGATGGCCCCCAGCTCCATCTTGTCTCCTCTAATTGTAAAATATTAGTTACATTAGACTCTGGCCCATGATTAATGGAACTTATTTGGAGGGTGGACTCTCGCACACACATACACACACACATACTTTCTTCTTTCTTTCTTCCTCTCTCCCTCTCTTGGTTACCAGGGGCCTCCAAAGTCTCTTCCTGAAAGAATTGAGTGATTTCACTTAAAGCGGACAAATAGGCTTCCCCCGGTAGAGAAAGTGAAGGAGAAAAATACAGGAAAGGGAGAAGAGAAGGAGGAGGAGGATTGAGAGGAAGAGGAAGAGGAATTGAGGAACAGAGATAAGAAAGAGGGGAGAGCTTATGAAAGGGGGTAAATAACAGCTCTACCGGGAGAGGTTTTAAAAAGTTATGGTGTTGGTTGGATCCAAAGGCATTTAAGCTCCTTGGCAGATAATTCTGAGTTAGATTATTCTGTATGCAGGATCACATTTGGAAAATGCAAAACATGATCAAGTCTTGATCGTGTTTACAAGCTGATCTCTGTGAAAAAGGGATATTTTTGTTTAATGCTAATATTACCTACCTCACAAAATACAGCCAAAGAGGAGTTGGTAAGTTCAGACAAGCGAGATTTGAAGTATGCACTGCGGCACGCAAGCATTTTAGGGTTTTTCTTATTGTTTTAGCCAGTTGTTCAATTGTGAGAGAAACACATGCATGTACAGACACATGGACATAATATTTCCACTCCTGTTTTGCACAAATTAGATGCATGTCCTTGAGGAGCACCTGGTAAGGGCAATGTGACACACACACACACACACACACACACACACACACACACACACACACACACACACACACACACACACCACTTAAGGCTGTGTGTTAAAAACACTTGCAGTTGTTCAGCTGCAGCTTGTCTCACACCTGCTACCAGCGGAAAATGTCATCTTGCAATGTCATCATTGTGAAGACTGGCATTTTATACAGGCACATTTCAAGTGTAATTATGAACGCTTTGCACCACAGCACAGCAATCAGAATTTTTAGGGAGCACACAACTTGCAGTTTTATTATTTTATTGATACAGATATATTGTTCACAAGTGACAGGACGCTGAAGGGGACACTTTTTAATTTCACAATACATTTACTGTATTTGATTGATTTGATTCGTGCTCTGCATTTCATGGAATGCACTCACCATTCGCCAATGAAGAAGTGTCATTTTGCATAGCCTGGTTCAAAATTTATACCAAAGATAAATCTAATTGATACTAATTTTTTTTTTTTTTTTGTCTTATTCTGCCTGTCTTCACACATTAAACAATTTCCCTTCGGGGATCAATAAAGGAATTCTGATTCTGATTCACAGCTTCTTCCAAAGATCAAATAAAATAAATAAATAAATAAATAGATGTAGTTACAGTAACGTGCTTCCCTTTAGTCTCTGACTGGGCCTGGTTCAGTTGGATGCTTGTGTTTTGGCACATATTCCAAAGATTTTCCCACACTTGTTGAGGGGACTAGCAAGAGAAAACAATGTGGTGTGCATTTGGAACTCAAAGATAATGTATAGCACATTTGCTTTTCGAAGATTTGGCTTTTGCTATAATAAATCTTAAATGATCTGTACACAAAGCTTTTTAACCTCATTTGTAAGGCAGTTTATTATTTTTCATACTACATTTACATGAGGTAGCTGCTCACAATCTTGTAATGTAGACAGGGTTGTATTGTAAGCCTGTAAATGCTGCTTACCCACCGTTCAAAATCTACCACCCTATGTGTGAGGCAGAGATTAAACACAAAGGCACCCTCCATGCAGCAAGGCATTAACATTGGAGGAAATTAAAGCAGCAATACCACAGTCTAGAAATACCCAATTACATGTCATTGTCTTTGATTCAAACTCGCATTTAAATAAAACTACATACGTATTATTATTATCAAAAATTTACTCAAGCATCAAAAAGTTGCTTCACTTCGTTTATACTTCATCACATCTTTCAAATAACACAAACATCTCTCTCCAACAGTATAACACACTACAATAATCACTACACACTACAAAATCTCAGTATAGCTGCAAACACGACCACCACTCCAACAGAGCACACTAGATGCATCTCAAGCTGTATAAACAGTTTAGGGCCTTTAAAATGAAACACTTACTTACCCTTCGAAGTGTCTACGCCTGGTTTTCTTGGCAGTAAAATTCTTGATTACCTCTATGAAGTCCAGTTGCCAAAGAATGTTGCTGCCAGTGGACATTAGCATCAGATGTCTCAATCTCTCATGAAGCTTCAGCAGAGGTAAAGCTGAATGTGCCTTTTGAGGCACCATGCTAACATTAGCGCTAGCTGCAGCAGAGCTGACAGGTAGATGAGTGACACACACCTGCTGCTTTGTCATTTTGAAAACTCTGACTTTTTTTTTTAAAGTAACTTTTGGAGTTGCTTTTCTTTTTCTTTTTGAACCTTTAACTGTTGAACATTTCTTTCATATCTCGTAAATTTCACCATTTTATTCACCATTGTGAATAAAATCTTTTTCAGTGCAAGCATGTAAAGAACAATTCACAATATTCAGCTTGGACATATTAAAAAACATGTCTTTTAACCTTTTTTTTCTTGTATGTTCAAATCATGTGCAATAATGAGGATGTAATGGATTACGTAGTCGGCCTAAAATGAAGGAGCTGAGATTTTTATTTACCACCACAGCCCTGATTGGGCATTTTGGCCTCAGTGCTTTACTCGATGGTAACTCAACAATAGTTGAGTCTGTGAGGATCCAAAGTGAAGTCTTTAGTTTCATCACCCACCTCTCTCTGCTGTTCAGATCTTCCACTCACAATGTTGCTGTAACCCTGGACGAGGGATGGGATCCTGGGACACACAAGGGTGCCTTGAGGCGGAAGTCCTCTAATTGAATTTTCTACAAATATACTGTATATAGTGTAAACATTTTTACGGTTTAATGCTAAATGACTGCACTTTGATTATAAATGGCTACGTCACTGTGTTCTCTCGACGCCCAAGACAAATTTCTCCCACGGGAGACAATAGAGGCGACAGTATTCTAACTCTAATCAGCAATAACTAAAACCACCCTCCTTTGGAGCGCCTCGAGCAAAATCCTGCGTCTCAGCCTGCCTCTCTGTTTTCGGACTGTTTCTCTAACTTTGAGCTGTTGCTGCTGTGTGTTGAGGTCAAAGGAAGTTCATGATGATTAATGCAGCAGAGCAGCCGATGCTCTTTGTGTCAGAATGTGAGTGAGAAGCAGGTGGCCGGCATATCTATCAACCCCCACTGCCCTCCATTTTTTTTCTTTTTTTTCTCTTTATTGCTGAGAGACATGGATGACAGCCCTTGCGCATGCACACACACACACACAAACACATATGCACCGACATATACAGAGACACACACACGCACTCATACAGACACACATGCAGTTGGGCATCCATTATCTGTGAACAGTGACAGGTCAGCAGCAGATTGTGCCTCCCTCAGTTCAGCAGGGACTCTGACTGAGGAAAAATACGGCGAGGCTGGCCATAGAGTCTGCATTCACGCGCGCGCACACACACACACACACACACATATGCTCTGAATCCCTCTGCAAAAGTTAACCAAAGTGATACAAATGACTGGCAGATGAGCGAAGAAAAACACGACTGAAAGAAACTTTGATGCTTTGACTGATAATATGAGTGAATGAGTGACTGAGACTTTCTTATATTCTCTCATTCATTTGATATACAAAAAAGTGAGTGAGCAAGTGAAGGAAAGAAAACTAAGTGAACGAAGCAATGAGTAAGTGAGTGAGCGAATGACTGAAATTAGGAGTGTGTGAGTGAGACCCAGTGAGTAAGTGTTAGTTTCAGTGATTCAGTGACTGAGCAAGCAAACAAATGAGGGAATGAGTGTGTGAAGCAAACTTTGAGCTCAAGCACGGGAAAAAAACGGCAGAAAAGAGGCATAAAAAGTGAAAATAGAACAAGAGATGAAGACAGAAAGAAAAGAGCTGCTATTTTGGGTTCTTATTAACAGGTCCTACTGGTAGAGCAATTAATAATCTAGTTCAGTATTTAACATGGGACCTAGTCCCTGGTGGGGACGTTTTAGCTAGCTTTGATGCTGAAAGAGCTCCTTCCCCTACACCCCCTCTCCCCCCACAGTTCCTCTTCTCTCCTTAAGTGCCTCCCCTGGTGTTATTTGCGTGTTGGTTTTCTCTAGTTAAGCTAGGAAACAGACCAAATCACTATTCCCCAAACTTCAGGCCAATTTTCTATCAACACGCCAGCTCGTTGAGGGAAATGCTCTTAATTCATCAGAGGGAATGTAGAGAAGGAGAAATTCCCTTCAGGCTGTTTGAAGTAATGTAAATGTATTTATTTTTGGAGGGGGCTGAGGGTGTGGGAGGAGTTAAAAAAAGAATATATATTCCAAAAAAGCAATGGACACAAAGCCACACAGTGATTCATGCCACAATAATCAGAAGTCTGTAACGTTTAAAGCAGGAATGCTGTGCTCTCCTATACTTTTACTTTATCTTTGGGTTTCAGATTTGAGCCTGGCTCTTGAACTAATACCTGATTCAAATACAAACACAATTTGCTCTGCAGATACAAATAGTGACCAATTTTTTGCAGTAATAATTGGGTTTTGTTTTCACCACTGTCCTGTCAACACTGGCATCATACCGCTTCTTCTAACTTGTCTATAAATCCATAGAAATCACATAAAAAAAGCACGCGAAGGAGCTGCTGTAGACAAAGCCATGATGCCTTCCCATGATGCAGATTCACCAAAAGGCAGCTGCAGCCTGAAAACAAGGAGGTGTAGATAGTCTTAAGGTTAAGTCAGACATTGAGCAGTATCATCCTGAATAACGTTTGATTTTGTCTCCAGATTTGATGCACAGGTGTTATTTTTTACCTCACCATCACATAATGAAGCTTGGTACTTCGTACAAACTGACATTTGACAGAAATTGAGGAGCTCAAAAAAATCTTCTGATCTGAACCTCCCTCCACTGCAGGCCCATTTTAAAATTATACAATATGGCCGTATGAGCTATTAGCTATACAATACCTGTTTTCTGTTAACAGTTTTCTCATTTTTCCACTCACTTCAGTTCAGCTTAACATCCATCTGTGCCTCATCCTGCTATGTTTAAAACAAAAACATGCAATATGGCCCAGTGCATTTCTGACTCTCCCAACATCTCCTCCCTTTTCCATTTTTCCTTTTTTTCTTGAACCTTTAACAATCACACATCTTTTATTTTAACTCAGTTTGGATGTGCTTTTTTTCTTCAATGAAGGTGGGGTCGAGTATAAATCATGACTTAATATTTCAGTAATTTAGGTAGATGGTTAAATTGTGTGTTAGTAATTAAAACTAAAACATATATGTATGAGAGGCATAAAGGCAGCAGAAAACAATTTAACATAGAAAATGAAGAAGTACAGACTATTATCATCGTGAGGTAAAGTTCCACCCATGTTGGATTTAAATCTGAATACACATATTTTGGGGAAATTAACAGTTATCCACAAGTAATAGAAGTATGATTCAATCCATGAAACACCTCTGAAAACAGTTTTTCAGTGCACATGCATTGGCGTTCATTTGTCTGTGTGTGTGAGGGTGTTGCTGCAGTTTGCTGAGTAATCTGGGAGCCACAGCATGCATGCAGGTTATTGGACAGATGGTTTAGCACATTTAATTGCTCACACCTTCTGTGTGTCTCTGTCTCTCTGCCTCCAAACTCTGTCTGTATCGCAGTCTATTTCATATTCTCTCTTTTCTCACTAATACCTTCCTTAAATAGTCAAATTCTCTTTCTAAGTTTCGACTTTACACAATACTTTTAAATAACTATGCAACTGTCTTTTCTGCAGTATGGGCACGTGAATGTATCTGTGTGTCCTTTTGTACAAGGACCATGTCAAATGTTGGTGTGTATCATGAATTCAAAACACATGAAATGATGCCCTCCAGCACTAATACACAAACACAAACACAAACACGCACATGCACACACACACACACACACACACACACACACACACACACACACACACAAATCCACATATTTCCTCAGTTTTCTCCCTCTTTTTCTCTCTTACAAGCTTCACATCCACACACAGACTGTGCATATATTCACAAACATTTACCAAAACGCACATTGCAGAACCACAAATGTACACATAGAAACACATGAAAGCATGTATTAATGTGCACATGTGCAGAATGTGCGACACAGAAACACACAGACACATATACAGTGGCACATAAAGACCAGGAACAGCGTGTTGGCATCCAACCAAAAGCTTCCATCCTTAAATGCCATTTGATGCCAGCACTGCCATCTGTTGCCGTCTTAAGATAGCTCCTCTCACAAGGCACAGGCGAGACAACACTTTTCCAAGAGCTGTGGTATACTTTTCACATATGGCCACAAAACATTCAATATAAAGACACTTTTGGTAAGTTATAACTTCAGTGAATTAATTGCATCCCTGCTGTCACTCCTGACTGCTGTTTGAAATCAAATGAAGAACCCACTCCAAAAAAAAAACAATGATTCAGAATCCATTTGACAAAAATAGGTTTTCCCAGACTGAACAGCAAATAATCAAGATATCTGAAAGGAAGGAGAAACAAATACTAATTCAATAAGTTATTCTTCATTTTTCCTTTGAAAGCTCCACGTTTCTGACATGATTGTCAGGCTTTTGGTGCAGCATCCTACTCTGTCAGATGAACACATTGTTAAATAACGGTGGAATAGAAGAAAAAAAAATGCAAAAGAAAGAACAAAGACAGGGTAAAAAAGAGAAATGGGTCCATCCTTACTTTACCTCCGGTAGAGAGCACGAATGTGTGTGTGTGTGTGTGTGTGTGTGTGTGTGTGTGTGTGTGCGCGTGTATTTGTGTGTGTTTTTGTGCGTGAGTGTATGTTTATCGGTAGAGATAAAATAAGTACAGCAGGCGAGGGGGGTGAGTGAGGAGAGGGGTGGCGTGTGCATGTGTGCCAGGTGAAGGGTGGGCATGTTTGTGGCAGCAGTGTGATATAGGCACATACACACACACATACACACACAAACACACATGCGTATGCATTCACAAACACACCCATACACACACTCCTCCACCCACTGAATCCTCTCCTCCTGCCCTCCTCTTCACTTCCTCTCTCCCCCTTTTTCTCTGATCTCCATGCAGAGGGCCTTAGGGGGTTAATTAACAGGCTTAGATAATGCCACACTAATGAAAACAAGACCACTGTTCCCCCCCACCTCACCCCTTCCGTCTTTCATTCTTAAAGGCTTTTGGCACCCAACCCGAAGTGTCTGTGCACTTAAAGACAAAAAGCACAAATTACTTAAATAAAGCAAAGTAAAAATGCATTGCACAGATTGTACAATGTTATTGGTGAGCACCATAACTGAACTGGAGGATAATCTTAACTAAATTATGGTGAACGCTTGATGCAACTAAAACTATTGGTTAAGGTGAAGAAAAGGTTGTAGTTATTGTTAATGGTAAAGAAGTTAATTGCAAGTCTGTAATGTGATACAAAATATGACTCTCCTGGCTCAGGGTTATGTAATGGAGAGAAGGATGACCAACCAAGAGGAAAACTACTAACATCAATGCTGTTAGTATGCATGATCAATGAGACAGTATATTGATATTTGTTCTTAAGAATGATGATAGATGTTGGAACTGACCTGTTACACTTTCAGCCACTGACAAAGTGTCAAACCAATCATTATGCAGCTGAGCAAATCTGAAGCCTATGACACGATGTGAGGACTTTATTGTAGTGATCTCAGTGATATAATAAGCTAATGTATATGTACAAGCTAAAGTACAAATAATTTACTGAGCTGTGAAACACAAAGCACGAGACATGTACTGATGTTTCTCTGATCATCATGAGAATTATCAACTGCCATCCCTCGAGGAATACTGAAAAAAAAAAAAATCCATTTACAGATCTTAAATTGTCCTCACAGTCCTTGGGCAGAAGAATAGAAGGCGGCTAGAGAACCACCCATAGGAACATGCTTCAACACAAGGATTTAAAAAAGCTTCAATAAACTGATTGTCATGTTGACCACAGAAAGTAAATTACCGGAAAAAGTCCAAAAACTTTAAGTCACAGAAGTGGACTCAGATTAGGTTTGACCACTCTGCAGGTAAAATCTGTAACCTAGATTTATGCATGTTCGTTCTTGACCTTTGGAAAAAATATTCTTCTGTATATTGTCACCAGAATCAAAGCTCACATCATTTAGAGCTTTTGAGACAGAACGTCATTGTCTCATCACAGCGCTATCTGGTTTTGTAGTTTTCTTAGTTTTTGTTGTTTTATTTACAAAATTCCATCCACACTTTCCCCCTACACCTGCCCTGCATCAGAATCATTAGTTTGCCCTATTTCAAGTCTTTTCCTCAGCCAAACAGCTCCTTCCTCATCTTCCTGTTTCATTCACTTCATTCCTCTCATCTGAGCTTCTCCACCCATCTCTCCACCTGCACCTCACCCCATCATCAGTTTAGTTTGTATTTTAAAGACCTGCTGTCTGTATTTGGGTCCACCTGCTCCAATCTCATTTGTACCAGAATGACTTGACCAGTCATGGACCCAGCAGACTGACCAGATACATGTTGTTCAGCCTTTCATCCATCCTAATGACTCTGATGGTGGGTCAATAATCAAGTATTTTCAATCTGCCCACAAGGAGGACCCAGCTCTGGCCAAGAGATAGATGGCAGTTTGCTTGGAGTCTGTGGAGTGAAACTGTGTTCACAGCACTCAACCTCCAAGCCTGATAGCCTCCAGCAGCCAAGCCATCCTGTTTCTGTCCTGTCTGCTTCACCAGCCTCCCTGGTCATCAGCTCCCCTGGACATAGCCATTAGCCTGCTAGTCCCATTCTAGCTTGAGTCAGCTAGCCACCAGCCTATTGGCCTCCTGCCAGCTCCAGGTTCTACCTTTACTGCCAATTTTGCCCATCTGTCCAGCATCCTGTCCATCCTCCAGAGTGGCTCCACCCTTTGGATCTGCCTCCTGGTTGCCCTCCAGACCTGCTTCAGTTCTTCCCTCAGGCCACCCGCCTGGAGCCTGTGGCTCCGCCTCTGTGCTTCCCCGAGACTACCCACTGGGGTCTCAGGCTCAGCCTGTTTCCTGCCCCAAGGCTGCGCACCTGAGGTCTTCAGCTTCACCTCCGTCATGCCTGTGGGCCCACTGCCTGAGGTTTCCAGCTCTGCCCCTGTGCCTCCCTCCATCCTTTAACTCCCAGGCCACTTGCCACAGAGTCCCTCTTCCTTCCCTCCTGCGCTACTCCCAAGCCAGCTTTTCTCTCCACACTTTCTCCCCACAGCTGCCCTGCATCAGCCTGGTTAGTTCAGCCCTGTTCCCACTGCTTTCCTCAACCAAACATCTCCTTCATTGACCTCCTGTAGCATTCACCCAATTATTTCACCATTAGTTTCTATCTTAGTCCAGTTTTCAGTTCAGTCTTTGTTGAGTCATCTCATCAGTTCCTGTATTTAATTTTTTATATATATTTTCAAAATAGTTCAGCATTTGATTCTGTCTGCCTGCTGTCTCCTGCATTTGGTTCGTACTGCTACACTCTTGTTTGTAACAGAGGGTCATGGTCAATGACCAAGAGCCAGCTGGCCCACAGAAAGATCTATGTGGCCATTCACATCCTTGGCCAAATTCTAACACTGACCAGACAGGCATTAAAATCTCCATCCATATATGAGAAGTTCACGTGCCGTGATGACACCTGACACCAAACTCTATTTGCTTATGAAGGGGTGAGATGAAGCTTCAGATTAGTAAGTGCATTAGTAGATTGTTATCATCATCTTTTTGGGTTGACACATTGCCAAAAGGCTGTGAAGAAACTTGTGAGACATGTTTGCACCCTCTATTTTGCTTGTGATTGGGATGTTTGAAATTAAAGCAACCAAATACAAAAAAAGTCAACCCCTCAACTAGAAGGACCTTTGCTGCATTCTACTTAACTGGTGAGGCCAAAGAACACTCAGCTCTGATTGTGTTGCTGATGTGAGCTTGGTTAACTGGTTGACTATCACTGATTAGAGAAAAATGAAGGCGCATCCAATATTTTATGACCATAACAAGAAAAACAGAGAGTGGACAAAGATATGGGATTACTGGAATGCTGGAGGAAAAAAGGAAGGAAAGGGGTCAAAGGTGATGGAGATAGATAAAGAAAGAAAGACAACTTTTAGTGAAATATGTAATTAAAGAGTGTACATACAATTTATTTACTCATCTGTGATCATTTCAATGACATCTGTATGTATGTGGAGATATTTATTATGTCTTTTTCTGCCAGGCAACAATTACACATTTCATCCTGTTTTAAATCCTGTTTTCTAGAAATTCTGTACATATAGAAGTCATTTGTTTTGTCAAAGATGTTCTAAAATGTAATTGCCTTCCAGATTATGTCTGATCTGTTGATGTTTTTCTTTTAAATTGATTAATTTATTTTTTTGAGTGAACAAGTGTGTTTCTACCGATCACAGGGAGTTAGGGTGGATGGTGGGTGCACAGAGTTGACATCCAACAAAAGCATTTGCTTGAGGTTAGGAAGTATTGGGGTTAATAGTCAATAAAATTAATAAAGATAAAGAAAGCAATATCCGATCAAGACCACGCTGAGTGATTGCCAAAGACTCACCATATGAAAATATTCAATCATGCTGTGTTGCTAAGAGAAGATATTGTTGGGAAATATTCCTTAAAAATATTTCTGCACTGATTTTTTTTTCCAGCTTTTTTTTTAATAATTATAAATGCACAAACACAGGAGACAAGGTTGCCAAATGTCTGAATTTATCTAGTTTTTGCCTGTTTAATTATGGTTTTAATGCTATTTAGCTACTCTTTACATATAAAATACATGGCTTCTTTTGTGCCCTTCGGGTACAAGTGGGTGCAAGTTGAATCACTGTTGTGCAGTATAGAATTACATATCAGATCTTGATTGCCAAAACTGGAATTGAAACAATAAATCATTTTAGCACTCATTATAAGAAAATCATTTTAATCTTTACTAACACATTACGGCTTTACACCAGTTCTGACTAATGTGACCAAGTGACAGGGAGAAGTATGGTAGAGTTTAGATGGACAAAACAAGAAAGAAAAGAGAGGAAGAAAGGGTTTAATTTAACAGAAGTGAGGATAATTTTGTGCTGCTGGGCCACAGTCAGCATGTGGGCTGCTTTGGTTACTGGCACAGACCAGAGGACATGGATTAATGATGGCAACTTTGGCCATTCACAGTAGCTGGGCATGTGGATTGTTTAACGCCCGTGGCTTTGCGTGTGCGTGTGTGGAAGAGAGTGTAAGAGAGACAGAACCTTTTTTTTTCTTTTGAATCCATAACAAGTATAGCCTGTGTGTGTCTCTAAGTTGCTCAGCAGAAGTCAATTTCAATTTCGACCCTAACTCGAGTTTATACATCCTATCCAAACTTTTTTAAAGCCATGCAATTCAAACCACAATCGCTCTCGTTTTTACCTAAACATCTCCCCGGAGATAAAACCGAGCTTGATTTGTGTTTATTTTTAAAGTCCACGGAGACAAACAGTAAGCACGCAGGGAGAGAAGAAAAAAACGAGTTGAGTTGTTTGGGGGCATAACTCGCTCTCTCTCTCTAAGTGTAAAATGGGATGGGATATTCTGCCTCTCGGACTTAACGTAATGTAAGAGAGTGTGAAATTAAACTGCACACGAATAAAAGGGACCCTTCATTGTGTGCCGCCGACTAGCTTATCTGGAAATTCAGACAACTGGAACATCCAAAGCCTCCAAACTTGTAGCAATCCCCTTTGTGTGGCTCCAGAGCAAACAATGTAATATCAGAAAGCCGGAGAGGCTCCAAATCCTGTGTCAGATTGCCAAACACAAAGTAGCTGCCTCCGTGCATCCTGCATTGCCTCATTGCTTCCTCGCATCATGCCTGTGTGTGTGTGTGTGTGTGTGTGTGTGTGTGTGTGTGTGTGTGTGTGTGTGTGTGTGTATACTTTAGCCTGCCTGTGTCCGTCTTTATGTTTAACATTAGCAGACTGTGCACTCACCCCCTCTAACCCCATGTGTATGCCAGTGAGTGCTTCAAAAAGATTGTTTGCTCTTTAATTCTTGGCCTTTTACCTATTGATATTCCTTGCACCTATCCCTACGGCTCTTTTAAACCCCATATGTTAATTTGATTTAGAGCGTCTCAAATTAAATAAGAGATAAAGAAAAAAAAAGGGAAAAAGGAAAACGAGAATAACGGCAAATGTACTGTTATTAATAACCTAAAGTACCAGAGAGGGCTCAAACTCTCTTCATTCTGCCCCTCCCTCGTCCTTCCTCCCCCCCTCTCCATTTTGTTTTGTCCTCTCTGTCTGTCTGTGAGTGAGTGAGCTAAGTGAAGTGGGTTATGATGGCGGTGTAATCGGCATCCCTCAAAGAAACGGCTGGTGCTATTAAGGGCCATTGTGTTTGCTGCAGTGATGATCAGATTCAATCTAGGGAGAACATTCTGTGCTGGAGCTGTGGCAAGGGGGGGAGATAGAGAAAAATACCTTGCCTCGTTCTGCTCTGCTATTGTGTTCAAGGGACTAGATGTATGCACACTCTTCAAAAGATGCATATCGACTCAGGGAGCTGCAAAAGTTTAGTTCAGATGAATTTGTGGGAGCCCTCTGACTGCACAAAATGAGGCGAGTGTTAAGTGTTGGGTAATGTTTTGAGGATATATTTGTTTCAATAAGGACCTTGGCCGGGCTGCTCAGGCGGTGCAGATGAGAAAATCACTCTTCCTCTGCTCTGTGTCCTCAACTTTGCCCTCCTCACCCAATCTCTGATTCTCAGGCTAATATTTCATGTTGTTACCTTTATAAGGGCCAGAGGAAGCCTGAAGGCCAGAGAAGTCGAGCAGTGGCCAGAAGGGTGGAGGTTCAAGTTAGGGTTACAGGTCAATATACCAGGCTTTTTATTGAGTATCAGTCATTTCATACACTGTTAATATGAAGGAAGGGCAGCAAGGAGGACTAGGGCTGTGTCATAGTATGAAGGTTTGGATTCTGGTGCATTTGCATGTTCTCTACATGCCTGTGGATTTCCTCCCCCACAGTCCGAAATCATACAGGTCAAAATTTTAGCTTTAAAATTTGTGTGGAGTTTTTGAACACCTGTAACACCATGGAGCAATGCTTTGATAAACGCATGCTCTTTTGTTTCTCTGTATGCCATGCCACTGTTCGACAGGTGGCAGTAAAGGCCTTAGAAAAGAAGCAATGCACCAACAAAGTGGAGCAAAGAAGAAGATTGCAAGTTAGCAATTATGTAACTAAACAATATGGGTTTCAAAATTTGAAGAGATTTGAAAATTTTTCATGAGAAAGTGAATGCATTCAATGTTTTTTAGGCATCAAAAGCTACACACTAAATTCTTTGGTGGAAAAACTCGCCACCAAAGGTTTAAAAGAGTCAAACCAAAAGCGGTTGGGGACTCCTGATGCACCTCCCCTCCATGGCTGGAACATCAATATACCCTTTACAAGGCATGTTATATCTAACTGTTACTTCAACTGATCCTAATAGTAAAATAAATTGTCAGTATTGGTTGGATACCATTGCCCGTTACTCCCAGCAGTTTTTAAAATAGTTATATATTTGTAGCAGCGCTTGTCAAATGTTCTTACTTTGGCCCCCCAAACTATTGACCCAATGGCTCTAAAGTGAGAGGATGATTGTTGTCTGTTCATACACTTTTTCTCCAATGTTAGCAGGAACTTCCAATGGTGAGAGAGAAGCCTCTGATTGGAAAAATAACTCACTATACTATCACTACACTGCACACGTAATAGTAAATCTCTAGCAAATCACATTACCTAAGGACCTTGCCTGAGACTGAGTGGTTTAGATTAAAATAGTTACAACATTCTCTTGTTCTGTTCCTCTCTCCAGGCCAGAGACCGTTCAAGTGCAGTTACTGCCCCTACAGTGCCTCCCAGAAGGGCAACCTGAAGACTCATGTGCTGTGTGTGCACCGCATGCCCTTTGACAACAGCCAGTATCCTGACCGACGTTTCAAGCGCTCGCGTCCAGAGTCCGATGTCTCAGAGAAGAACCCAGATGACGTCCTTGGTATTGCTTTGTCTAATCAGCCAATGATAGGAGACGTTGCATTGTTTGTAGGGGACACCTTGTCTCATCACCAGGAGTGAAACCATCATGGGTTGGAGAGAGTTTTGGACAATGCATTATCTGAAATGCCATAGATTTGGATCATCTGCCCAACACTCCCTGATGCACTTGAATGTTGGTCGCTATAAGATGAATTTCCAGCGGACCTATGCTGAAGACCCTGACCGGACAACGAGACAATGAGATGAAAGTGCTGGAAGACAGCGCTGTGACTCTTCTTATGTTATAAACACAAAGTAAACATACTCTATATGTGTTATTAGAAGTCTGTGAACATTTACTAAGAAAACATTCTAACCTATGTATTTGTGATGCAGTGATTCAGATTTTTTTTTTTTTTTGTAACTGAGCATAGTGGGTGTGTAAGAATGGAGAGGTTGACGACCAAACGTGAATGAAATGGTAGTTTTCAGACAAATCAAGCGGAGAGGAGGGTATAAGAAGAGAGAAGCCAGATGAAGTAATCCAAAATCATTAAGGAGACTTTTCTCCCAAAATAATGCTTTTATCAGAAAAATGATCTGTGTAAACGATTTAGTAGAACAGTTATTGTAGGGAGGATGGAGGAGGCTTCTGAATGCACACCACCACCACAGCCAACCCTGAACATAACACCGCTGGCTGCCATTTTCCCAGTGCGAGTGATGAGCACTGTGTATGTGTGTGTGTGTTGTAGGGTCAGTAGCGGCGATGGTGGCGTGTGTGTCAGGGATGGAGGGGGGGGAGCAATGGTGCCAGCCTGACTGGAGCTGTCATCGCAGAGGAAATCAATTCAACAACACACACACACAAACACACACTCAGAGTCCCACAGTGGTAACCTGACTCTGGATGGTACACCAGGGGGTCAAGTTGAGTCCCATCAGCTGGCCGGAGCCCCTCAAGTCACCTCCTTCTCTCCTCCATCCTTCCTTCCACTCTCACTCTCTCTAATACAGGCCCAATCCATTAGAATGGCCTGGAAAATACAACACAAATCAATTGGCATATTTAAAGCATCCATTAGCTGATGTTAAGGCTTGTTTTGCTCTGGTTTGGCAACTGGACATCTGGAGGTCACCTTACAGGCTCCACGTCAGAGAGTGATGGAGAGTTTTAACTGATTGTGTTTTAGCTTTATGATGACAGATACATGACAGTGTGACACACAGACACACACACGCCACCATTGCTACTGACCCTTCAACGCACACACACACACACACACACACACACACACACACACACACACACACACACACACATACAGTGCTCATCACTCACTCTGGGAAAATTGGTGTTTGTTTTGTTCTGGGGTGGCTGTGGTGGTGGTGTGCATTCAGAAGCCTCCTTCTTCCTCCAAACAGTAACTGTTCCACTAAATCATTTACACAGATAATTTTTCTGATAAAAGAATTATGTCTGGAGAAAAATTTATTTTGTGACTTTAGATTGCTTCATCTGGCTTCCCTCTTGCTTTATTGCCTTCTTCCTCTGATTTGTCTGAAAACTACAATTTCATTAACAGTTCGGTATTTTGGCAAGGATCTGGACCAAACTGGGAGCACTTTTTACATGTGCTTCAGAAGGAAAGATCAGATATAACCAGCTGCATTCTGTACATATGAAAAGATGTGTGACATCCCGCTAAAACTTCTCCTCACATGAAGAGTTTGACATTCTGGAATCAACTCAGAGAAAAAGCAGGATTAATCTCCTGCTCTGATAAGCTCTTTTAAAGTTGCTATAAAGGGTGGGATATGATGACAAATTAGATAATCATTCATTTGACCCTGCTTTATATCCTAATTATGCTACCTTTTCTATAAAAAACAACACATTGTTTATTGTTTTCAAAGGAGGCATTCTTTCAGTGTAGTGTAAGTCATGTTTTATCTCTTCTCTATATGGGTTTTATTCCTGAGGAGGAAGAAAGCAACATAAAACATTAAAAACAGAATATTTTGATCTTGTAAAATCAGGCTGCATTGTTTTCAGGGCAGAAAAAAGTATCAGCTTTGATTGTGCTTTGTTGTGCCGACAGCTGTTGGTTACTGCTGGGCGAGAATAATAAGGAAGTGTGGCACTTTGTGTTCTGTTGGTATTGGTGGTAGGGGGTTGGGGACTGGGGGTTGTTAATGTTTTTCTGATAAAGAGAAATGATCCAGACTTTAAGAAAGTCAATATCTTGCCACACAAACAGACACACAGCGGTGGGGAAGGCTAAACCCTGGAAAACCCCCAGGGCCTCAGCTCCGCCTAAAGGAGTTTACAATCCAACACAACGCTCATGCACACGCCTGCAAGTGTACATGTAAACATACACAACAACAACAACAACAAGATGAGAAATACAATCTGCCTGCACACAAGGAGAGGTGTAGGAGAAAGCTAGAGAAAGAGGGAGAGCAGAAGATATGGAGGAAAAAGAAAGAAGACTGCTGTATTTGTGGTATAAATTGTGTCACTACAATTTGAACTTTTTGGCCCTGCAGAAACTAGTATTTACAGTAGAAGACAAACTGTATTTTATTTACTTTTTTAAAATGTTTTTTCGTTCTCTCTCTGTAGCCAACAGGTCAGTCATACTCACTGCCTCGTAACTGAGTATGTAGGGTCTTTTTCCACGGAGATGCACATAACTTAATGTAGTATAAGCTTTAGGTTTCAATGCACTACTGTGTTCTTGTTGGCTGTAGCTTGCTTTTCTGAATGTGTGTATACATTTGTGAGCGTGCTGAACATTTACGTATATTAGCAAAAAATCAACAGAAAAAAAAAGTTGTTTGAAAAAGTGTACTTTTTTTCAGCACCAGTATCCTGGCTTCTAAAGCCAACGCATGTGAATCAGTGTGGTTTCATCATCTTGCTCAGATGAGGCAATATTTTTTTTGTTTCGACACTGGAGAATGGCATTTGTTGTGATTCCTCTGTGACTTGTACTCTTTGTCCATCCCTGAGAATGATACGCCATTTTCCCCCCTGCTGTAATCCCAAAATAATCCATTCTATTGTCCCCATGCTGTTTGATCTCTGTCAAGCTGCCTATTGAAGTAGCACATGCAGTTTGTTCAATTATAAACACTGGTGCTAGAAGAAGAAGAAAAAAAAATGAAACCATGCCCATTTATTTCAGCCTGCAATAGATTCTGTAGTATGCAATCCTAGTCCAAATACTGTCCACATTCCTAAATGAAAAAGATTTCTATAGCCGCTGGGAGAGGAAATGAGGAGAGTGGTTTTGTTGCAAACTATAAGCTTATATTAACAGTAGATAACTTTGTATTTAAAAGAGAAATATCCTTGACCATTATTTATTACTGCACATCTGTTTGACAGAAGACAAAATCATTCATTAAAGAGGTGTATCCAACATGGACTGTTTACTGCGGTCTGGACATTCTGGTGTACTTTGAAGCAGTAAGATTTATCCAGTGTTTTTTTCCTGCAATAAAACCTCTGACAAACACTGTCTTTGCATCGGTTTCCCTTCACACCATTCAGGTTGGTCACTCCTATGAAGAAGATAAATCATTCTGGCTATGAAAAGACTTCTGGCACCAAGTACTGAAATGTTTCACCCAGTGGTAATCCCCACCAGGGGAGTATCCTGTATGTGTAAACACCCTGTAGAATCCAAATACACAGGGGAAAGGTGGTGCTACAAACAAGTCTACAGCCCTGTTAGCCTTACTGACCTCATGATGGTGCCAGATCAAAAGTCAGGGAAATTGTTGCTATTCATCCTGAGGGGAACATAAATGCCTCCACCAAATGTGTTTCAACAAACGTCAACCCGATGGCGATGCTAGAGAAAAAGTGAGGGGATCAACACATTTGTAGGTTTCCTCTGGCGACCATGAATGTCTTTAGCAGACAAACCAGCAAACAGACCGACATGACTATCCCTGGAGTCATGCTGCTAGTGTTGCTGAAAAACACTGGAGCAAAAAGCAGCCAAACTCTCAAGAAGAAATTTTCTAGTTCATTAGCCGTATAACGAACCACTCAAGGAAGATGGCCAGCCAGGCAGATCCTGGTTCAGCTTGCAGTTTCTGCCTGTTAAAATGAAGTTCTTCCTCACCACTGTCACCACGTGCTTGTTCATGGGAGAATTTGTTGGGTCTCTGAAGATTAAAGAGTATGGTCCTGATCTGCTGATCTGATTTGGCGGTCTCACAGACAGGATGTTGCTTTCTGGAGGCCCAAAATGCACAGACCTGACACGTGAGGGGCATTCTACATCACATTTGCTTTATTCCAACATATTTACAAACTCATATGATTTCTATTTCTAATTCATCTATACAGAATAACCCGTGGCTTCCAGAATTTGTCAACAAGAGACCTACATTTACAATGAAATGCATTCTATATTCATTTTCCCTGTATTTAAATGATATTCAAAATCTGCACTTGAAAACTTGATGCTGTCTGACTGATTTCTTTTTTTCATCACTTTGTCTTAAACATCTGATGTAGATGTAGAACACACAGAAGTCTGTTAAGAGAGTATCCAAAAGACTGAAAATGTAAGAATTAAAATTTGTTGTGCAGAGCTGCTGTTGAAAGAGTTCCATTTGTAATGGATACCTTAGGCCTACATACATTTCAAAAGTAATGACTGCTCACATCAAATGTTTTGCAATTGTAATATCTGAGGAGCAATGTAAATGCAAAACGAGGGAAATGGAAAAAATCTGAAAGGACAAAAAAAAAGGAGGGGGGGAGCCAAACCAGCAGCTGAATTTGAAATGTTGTCCCCAGGATGAGCGCTTTTTACTGTTAATGGAGAAATAGGGTGCGTGGCATATTTAATGGGTTTTGTTTTTATTGTACAGCACTGAATAATTAACTGGGAAGCAGCATGTCACATAGATTTATCTTTTAATTAAAATAACATGTTTCACGCATATTTGAGTGGTAGTCCAAATAAATGCAATATCCAAATTTATGTTTTGTTTATCTTCCTGTTAATTATCCAGAGATTGTTCACTGTACAACCCTTCATATTCCCCCTCTGCATCTTTCTCTCCCCTCGCTCTCCCTCTTTCTCATATAATAACCAGTCAGGTTTTATTAATTTATGGATAATTGTGGATACATGAATAAGGTGCATGGCATGAAACCAGCTCATTCTTGTGTAGTGAGACATGACAGTAGTAAAGAGAGGAACATTTTTTGTCCTTGTCTCTGGAATCAGACTAATTTCCAATATCTGTTTTCCCATTAGAGCTGAGACAAGAGAACCAGCAACTCCTCAAATGCAGTGAAATAACCTCAAAATAAGGTTTAATTCTTACTACTATAATACTATACGATATTTCATGCCAATCAGTCTGATAGTAAGTTAATAGTGAGATATTTCTTTGTACAACCAAACATATTACCTCGTGCTGGCTCTAGAGGAAATGTCTTTAAGGATTAATCCTTATAGAACAATGAATGTCTGTACTAAATGTTGTGCCAGTCCATACAGTGGACAAGTGAAGACTTTGACCAACTGATGATCACCAAAGTTATGTTGCATGCCCCACAAACAGCAGGAGAGTCTAAAGATTAGCCTTTGTCAGAGCTCTGATTTCCATGGAGCTACTTAGCAACAGTGGCTGAGGCTCATGTGTATCACATGAATTAAAGCTATCCAGGACACCAAACTGAGGGGAGGAAAAAAATGTGTGTAATAAATTAAATCAAACAAATAATCAAATATTCAACTTGTCTAGACTTTACTTTGTCTTAGTTTCTATTTTTTTTTTTTTTTTTTTTTTAATTTGGAGGAAATTATTTGAAATACAAGGATGCATCGCTCTGTGTAATTATCTCACCTTTCATCCAGCCACTCTGTCACATGGCATGAACACAGACCCTGGTCACCTTCTTATGAAGCTGGATCTGGTAACATTTCTCTCAGTTTCATCACAGCACAAGTCTGATAAACATAACAGCTGCAGCAGTGCACAGGTTCAACACACTGGAATGCCTTCTAAAATCATTGTGATGATGTATCATCTCAATCACAATTTCCATATGTACAACATCAATTCAATAGTCAGAAACACTGAAAAGCCAATTTCACATTTAGATTCTTCTCAGATCAGATCAGTTAAAAACTACTTCCCTCACAGGATGTGATCAGGGCAACATAAGTTTTAAAAACCCCTCATACAACCACAGTGATATTCAGCAATCTCTCCATATATTTCACTTTTCATGCAGGCCAACTGTGAGGATGAATAAATAAATATCTGACAAAACGCTGTAGGCTACATACAGCATGTGAGCTAACAGTAATTAAACGAGAGTCTCAACTTAAAGTCCTGTCAATCAGTGCTTGTGCGCTGTTGGATATTATAAAACACATGCGATCTAATGATGCAAAACATGTATGAGTGGATTCTCTGGGAGAAGCTGGGCGAGCGCCCCTCACCTTCAGAAAGACTTTTAATTTACTTCAAAAGCAAAATAAGTTTTAAAATCCATCAGTGGGATGAAAGATTAAACACTCGTCTTCCTTGCTGTCACATTTTAAAGTCACCGCCGCTTGCTCTCAAATCTCAAATACTGTAGCTCTTTCTGTAAAAGTCACCTGTGTGTAATGCACATGCATACTTGAAGCTCATTAGAAACCTATTTTCACATATACGTGACAAAGAAATCAGTGTTCTTTAGGACTTTGGGGAGACTAGCCCTCTTGTTTATATGGCATTTAAGAAATCAGCTTACTGGAGAAAGCTGACTGCAACCCAGGTACTTGAGTGTATGTACATGCACTAAATGTGTTTACAGCTTGTTCCACTGCCAGCAAGTTGCCAGGAAATCAATTATTGCTGCTTTGAAACTTATGGTCATAACCTAAACTGATGGGATTGTAAAACTCGTGACTTTCTACAATGAGAATATCATTCAAACAAAAACAAGTCTGGAACCAGCAGCTCCAACTTTTCAACTTTATCGTCATTATTTTTATCATCAAATTTTGCTTTTAGATTTCCAGTCAAGCATTTTGCAGATAGCTTCTCTTTGCAGATAAGACCATCAAAAGGCTGAGTGGTCCTGCAAATGGAACCATCTCCACCATGAATGGGGATGATGCTCATCTAATGTACTGCCAATGTGCATGTCAGGCTCTGTGTGTGTGTGTGTGTGTGTGTGTGTGTGTGTGTGTGTGTGTGTGTGTGTGTGTGTGTGTGTGTG
>JBBMOE010000001.1:27861187-27923039 GCA_037975065.1 Chaetodon trifasciatus | reverse complement strand
ACAGCATTTTGGACTAGAGTTGAGGTTAGAAGACACTGCATACTTATGCCAACATGTTTTGGTTGTGCTGGACTGCCCACTGGTTGACGAGCCCACCAGGGAAAATCCCTGCTGTTCCTGTGGCCAGTCCCTGCTCCCGTTACTGAACATTCAGTCACAGTACACTATGTGGTAAAAATATATGAGATGATACAGTGATTTCAGTGATTTTTTTTTTTTTTTTTTTTGATAGCCTATACTTTAGTTGGCTGTTCAATTCAGGAATTCATTCAGTTCGATTGTGATGTGTGATCTCTTTTCACAGTCTTTTTGATGTTTCCATGTGCCTCAGTCATCCGACACCTCCAGCCATCACCAACCCTGCTCCACCTCCTTCTCTCTGATGCTGTTGAGGAGCCAGAGCATACAGTATATGGCCTCTTATTTCCCATCATAATTAAACAAGTTTCCGCCTTTATTCCATGTCCATTAGTGGAGCCCATAGCACTGCTTGTGAAATGGTCATTATCGCAGACAGAAATAGGAACATAAATTTGCTGTTAATGAAAATGTCAATTAGTGGTCTACTGTGTTAGAAGGGGCCTGATTGTGCCACCACTGTGAATTAAGCATCCACAATGCTCACCAGGGTGCCTCACATATACATATGTGCATGCATTCTCACACCTTAAAGACACACATACACACACACACACACACACACACACATATTCAAAAATAATACCATCATACTGTATCATACCAGTATAGTTACAATAGCACAACATGGAAAACACAAGCACTCACACAAATTCATTAATTTTTATAATATTTTTTAAAATTTATTTTCTCCATCTCATATTATCTGATACCATGTGCCGACTCATTTCCTGTGATCCTGTGTCCACACATTTGGGAAGAAAAATCAACAAGGTAGTCTAAGATGGAAATTTTAAAAAGCACAAAAATGGTCATGTTTGCTTGAATATAAAACATAAAAAGTTCTCCTCGTTAGTCTGTAGTTTCATCCTTAAGCTGTTTCGTCTCTGGAACCCCTGGGTTTGACGAGTTGTTTTGATATTTTTATTCACATATTTGGATCATTAATCAAATGGCGGCATGGAGGGAGGGCAAGCAGAGGGGGATGGATGCGATCCATATAGCATATCTTCTTCAGGGCTTGTGTGTGTGTGTGTGTGTGTGTGTGTGTGTGTGTGTGTGTGCGTGTGTGTGTGTGTGTGTGTGTGTGTGCATGTTGCAAGATCAATCTAAAAGTCCTCTGCAACAGCCACTTCAGACCCTGGGCGCAGTCACAAAAAAAAATGATTACCATTACACTTCCACCCTCCCCACACCTCCCCTCTCACTCTCAACAGACGATGAGGGGAAATAAATGTTGCCACACACACACACACACACACACACACTCGCAAGTATACCAATGGCTGCAGTGCTAGAAATGACAGAAATAAAAAAGACGGATTCCCACCTAAACGTCAATATGAGGGGGATGTATTAAAAGTGCATTTGAAATTCTTAGCAGTGTTCCACTTCATTTCTGAATGTCTGGGTCTTGCACCCTTAAAAGCAGAGGGAAATAAATCAAGTTGTTGCTCACACTGAAAACCCTATAAAAATAAATAGATGAACGCTGGTCACCTCTGAACCATTTTTAAAATGTCTCCCTAGCTGCACTGTATCCATAATTATGATTTTGATTGTCTGTGACCACATCCTCCAAGATCAAATGTGAAGCAGAATAACACCAACCAGGATGAAGAGACATATTTGTCGTCTGCTGGGGCTAAGGTTGTGCATAACAAACAGATGGAGGTGCAAAGTGCTGTTGCTTAGGCTTCAGCTACAATACTTTTTAACCTCTTCCATTGAAACAGACTTTGTACAGAGAATGGAGTTCTGGATGTTTGGTAAGGTTTGTAGCATTCATATTTAGATATTCTGAGCTTCCATCCATGCATCGGGTGAAATAAGGTGTAGATATGTCCCTCAGCGACATCAGTTAAAGCTTGCTTCCTTAACTGCTGATTTTGGTATTTTTGCTTTTATTTGATGAGTTACAGTGGAAAATATTGTAGGAAAAGGGACAGACTGTCGAGACAGGCATGTCATAGGTCAACATAGGCCTAGGCATAGGTGTCATGGCCTAGCCTTGATTCAGGATGTCACACTATGTGTCACTTGTCTTAGATAGCAGCCTCATGATTTCTGGGTATTTCAGTCCCTCCAGTGTCCACAAAATTTGTTAGGAGAATAATGGTAAAAATACTAACTTATTATATGTCAGGTAATGTCCTTAGTTACCTTCCAGGTCTTAAAAAAAATTGACAGGTGGATGTAACAAAAAACACAATTTTCTCTGAGCGAGAGAGGTCTTTTTTTAATGTGAGTTAAGCCTTTATTGATCCCCAGAGGGGAAATTGGGTTGTTGCAGCGTCTGAACAGCAATGTAGTCAGTAAACTTGTCACAGTCTGTCTCCCTGTCCCTCCTCTCCAGCCCCATTTGTTTTCCCAGCCCTTGCATTGCCTTTTTTACTTCCTTGCAAGAGATGTCCTCAGACTTTAGTTCCTTTCCTCACTACGTGACCTCTCCATCCATCCACACACCTCTCGTCAGTCCATCCAACTGTATTCTAAAACCACCTACAACTACTATGGCTACATACTGTTTTGGCTAAAATGCAGCATGCAGTATACAGTGTGCAAACAACAGAAAAATCTGCATTATGTCAAAAAAAAAAAAAACAAACCTGGATGTTGAACTGATTTGTCAAAAATCTCCACTGTGCATGTCCAGTCTATCTCACCTGTCCCACAATGCAAACAGCTGGAGGGGTTACAACAACCAGTTGAGCCAACACTGAGACGTTATTTACAATTTCCGTATTCTATTTCATCATTAGGTCACTTCTGACATTTTTTGAGGTGAGGAATCAGCAGTATAAATTCCTAATACTGGCATTTTCCAAAAATTGATTACGAATTGAAAAAGTGCTCCAATGTTCTCAGAGTTCAGAAGCTCCATGAGTGCCTGCAGACTTAGCTAGCCAGCTGGTCAGCCACACTCACAGACCCTGCTTACCCCACAGTCACACAGAGCTGTGTTGTAAAAGTGCTTTGAGTGGTAAATACAGTCAATTTTACCATCATCATTCAAGAATAAGTGATGTCTTGACATTTGGTGCCTTTTTTGTCTCATTACGAGCAATTAGAAATAAGCGATTCAGACAACATGCAGCCAAGTCAAAAAACACAACCAAACAAAGAAAGGTGCAACAAATACAGAAAACACAACCAAATCCAAAAATGCTGCACAGAAAGTAACACAAACGACATTGTTTCAAGAAGACATTAAAAAGTGTTGAACACACTTGGACCTGGCATGGGACACGGCTGGGACCAATTTGTTCCACACAACTTACAACTTACATTTTACCTAATTTTGTCAGCACCACTTCAATAACTTCACGAGTCAGAAACTATGGCAACAACTAGCATATCCCAGTGTTCACTGCTCAGCTCTCAGAGCCACCACTCATATATGCATTACACAACTTGATGTTATGGTAAAGCATGTAATAGACCTGTCCACAGTGTCAGTATCCCGTTTTGCCTCACCGAGCTGTGATAAGAACACGATCACGTTCCATGGTCAAGTTAGCAATAATAAATGTGTAACGTCTGTTTCAGCTTTCAAAATAAAGTTTGCAGAGAAACATTTCAGATGATGGTCATAGTTTGATAACATTTACAAAGTAAAATCATTTGGTTAGGAAAGAACAAAAAAAAAAAACGTTACATTACGTAAATAACATAAGTTCACTTTTGCTCCATTTTAACTTCTATGCCTAAGTTAAAATAAATCAGTTTACTTTCAGCTTCACACAGGAAATAAACCCTGGTCTCTTGATGCTCCTACATACACACATTTACTTTTCTCACCTGAAAGTGAGGCAGAATATGATGCTGACACACAATCCTCTAGTGGACTGGTGGGTTTTTACACGCTTTGGCATGATAGTGGATTACATTATTAAATGCATCTTTTTTCTGTTGTTCTAGATCTGTCATAGATGTTTCAGAGAATTTTCTTCAAAGAAAAAAATCAAATCTGGACAAATCGTAGATTTGCAGACATTGGATAGGTTTTGTCACCGAAACTTGATGACGGCACACAATCAGCTGCCACACAAGCATGAACTATATTTCTTGCATTTTTTTTTTTCAGTGTCAATCTTAGAATTTCAATATCAGTGTTTGCAGCCATGAGCTCTTAGCAAAACCTAAAAAAAAAAAATGGCTGCATGCACGCCCACACACACCCACTCCCACGCATACACTAGCATCCCAGAATATACTCACACACACACACACACACACACACACACACACACACACACACACACAGACAGGCAAACAGTGACACTAGTGAATCTTCACTCTGAAACAGAACGCCCATCTTTACTTTGATAGCTGTCATTTTTTCTACACAAGACTTTTCTCTGCTGCTGGGGGAAATAAAAGAGTTGGTGGTAATGGAGGACAATTACACATCCCTCTCTCCTCTCTCTCTCTCTCGCTCTGTCACAGTATGTCTCTCACTTGTTTTCCTCTAGTGCTGCATTGCACAGGATGTATGCCAGCGAAGTCACAAACTGCAGCACTCAGGCCCATTACATCTGCAATGAGTGGAGATGCAAGCAACATCTGGTGTCTAAGCTGTGGTAGAGAGCTGTGCCCTTTTAATAGATATCTGGAGGCAACAGAGTGGGATATCACATTTCAATGTTAACTCTTCAAAGCCCACTTAGAGGCACAGGGTGGGATCTGAGAGGTATGGGTGAAAAGGACAGGGGAGAAAGGAATGGATAAGGGAACAAAGTAGTCTGAAAAGACAACACAAATAGGGAGAAGAGGTAGGGGATAATGTGGTGAGGAGCTGCTGTTATAAGCCATGGAATAAATGTGGATGGAAGAAGGATGATGATCAACAAACAAGGAAGGGGATCAATGCCTAATGAAAAAAGAATAGACAAGTAAGAAAGTAACTATAGAAGGAGTAGTCAATTAAAGGAGAAGGAAGGAAAGAGCAAAATTAGCATAAATGAGCAGGAAAAATAAAATAAAATAAGAAACAATGAAAATAGGATTTCATGGAAACATGGGAATAAGGAAAGGGGGCAGGGAGGTTGCGCTAAAGTAAGGCAAGGAAGGAAAAAAGTAGTAGTAGTAGTAAAAAAAGTGACATCAGAGCAACTGGATTGACAAGAGGGTGAAGGCAGGACATAAGAAAAGAAGAAAAAGCAAGAGCAATTAAGTATAAAGTAGGCTCAATCTCAGGAATAGGGACCATCCGGGTTCTGGGCCATATGTGGCGCCCAAGACCATTTCATCCATCCTGCACGGCATCTCATAAATAGAAAAAAGGCAGCTCAAACATAATAAAAAAATCTCTAGACAGCAATTACTGTTCTTCTGCGATAAAAGAAAATAACATGAAATAGATTCCCACATCCTTCTGGGTGGTCCATGAACGCAGCACACACATAGCAGTCACGCTGATGTCATGTCAATGCATCATGGCGACTGTCAAAGAAAGAAAAATAGATGCAGAATGTCACATTTTCCGCAAGTAGTGGACAAACATTTATTATTTTGTTGGGAGAGCTCAGTTCTCAGAACAGCCCAAAATATTCTGGACTGGATATAAGGACAAATGAGCACCCAATGAGCAGCTTTCACAAAATCCCATTCTGATGGAGGAAATGTTATGCAGGTAAGTTTTGTGGCAAGTGAGAAAATAGCTGAAAAGCTGCAAACTCATTCAGAAGACAAAATTGTAAAGGAGTGAGGAGACATGCTGAAGTTTGCATCTTGGTTTGGACAGCCTTCACCATCACTACAATGACGCCTCGCCAAAGAGAAGCAGTTTCAGCCATCACAATCGATGTTAGTGTGATATATGTCTTCAATAATTTAGTATGGCTCTCGAAGGATGTTATGAAAATTGAAATGGCCCTTGATAGGAAAAAGGTTTCCCTACCCCTGCTTTATCTCAATAATCACTTTACAAAAAGCATGGCAGTGAGTGGATTATTGAAGGTTACCTGTGTTGGGTCAAATATCAAGGGCCAATTCACAATTTTAGGCCATCTTCAAGCAAGTTGAACTCTTAGGAATGGATACCTCATAAGCACCTGAATACAACTGTGCCAATTGCAGGTGTACAAAATGAATGTAAGTTAAGTTAATTACTTAAAATATGTATTGCACAATGCCAGAAGTTAAGGAAAATGTAATCATACAGTTGTTAGTGAGTTCAGTAAAAACTCAGCAGCCTCTCAGTCAACTGACGTCCACACTGCAAGCAGGATAGCAGAAATGAGTTAAACCGTTCAAGCTGTACAGGTGTCTTCAGACTGAACATAAAGTGAATTTAAGAGGTAGAGTAATTTCTTATTTCTCTAATTAATGCAAAGATATGACAGACGTGAATACACAACACTCAAAGCACTTTTTTACAACACAAGCCTGCATTCACCCCAGATGTGTGCAGTGCAGTTATGACATACCTGTGCAAATTGAAAATGTTTAAATCCATGTGAAAAATGTGCGCTTATAAAGTTTTGAGATTGCAGATAAACACAGAGATTAGACATTTGTCTTGTCTATCTAGGAAAAGAGTCGGTGTTATTGATTCAGGATTCAGGATTCAGGATTCCTTTATTGATCCCCGAGGAGAAATTGTTTTTGTAGCAGTGCTCCATTCAGATAGAATTATAGAATTAGAATGAAAAGAAAAAGAAAAGAAAAGAAAAGAAAGAAAAGAGAAAGAAATCTATATATAAAAGCAATATAGAAACCAAAATATTTATACTTAGAATATATATATATGTGTGTGTGTGTGTGTGTGTGTGTGTGTGTGTGTGTGTGTGTGACAAAATATAAACACAATAAAATATACAACAATAAAACAAAATATACTGAATACTGAACATTGGATGTGCAAAATTGAAATTGGAAAATATGTATCAGAATAGGCAGTGAAAAGTCCAAGGGCCATTCAGAGGGAGGAGTTGTACAGTTTGATGGCCACAGGCAGGAATGATTTCCTACAGCGTTCAGTCTTGAGTTTGGTGGGATGAGTCTCTCACTGAATGTACTCCTTTGCCTGACCAGCACGTCATGAAGTGGGTGTGAGACGTTGTCCAAGATAGTTCGTAGCTTAGTCAGCATCCTCCTCTCTGACACCACCGTCAGAGAGTCACACTCCATCCCCACAGTGTCACTGGCCTTGTGGATCAGTTTGTTGAGTCTGTTGGCATCTGCCATCCTCAGCCTGCTGCCCCAGCATGCAACAATGTAGAGAATAGCACTTGCCACCACAGACTCATAGAAGATCCTGAGCGTAGTCCAGCAGATGTTAACATTAACAGTAAGCCACAGCAGTGTGACAGTGATCCAGCATGCGCAGTACCTGGACCCTTAAACCGATGTAACTAAATGGAATTCAGCCATCATGCATTTTATTTTTGACACCTGTGCTTTTCTTACTGTGACGTGTCAATACGTCCTCTGTGGAAAAGGAATATGGACACTTGATCCTGCTTATTTTCAGATATTGTCTTCCCTCTCTTCTTCTGTCTTTTGTCCCTTTTATATTCTACTTTGCAACTTATGTTTTGAAATATCCTAAATAAATGAAGTTGTTTATTTTTTACTTGCCAAAGTTATTGAATTGCTTACATCAAGAGAGGGACAGGCAGACCAAGACCAGCAGGGGAAACCACCTGAAATGTTCACGATCATCATCAGCCTTGTAAGAGGACATTGTACCACCTGTAGGTAATGTTAGGTCAAACCTTGTGGACCTTAATGTTGTGGAAGTGGACTTTGTGCTGAATTTATCAAGACAACAAGTAAACATTAAGCATTAACTGGGAAATACAAGGGAAATAAAGACTTGTATCTAATATAAGTCTGTCCTAAATAAAGGCCCTCTCCGTGCCACTGAGTCAAACAAAGGCCAGAATGTGAAAATTTACAGTAAGAGTTGATACCTCTTTCATGGTGTGGACTACTCATTCCCACCCACCTCCATGTTTCTGCTCAACTTTGTGATATAAATTGAAAACATGAGTCTATTTTTAAATTGAAATCTGGTTTAGCACAGCTTTCACATTCATAATAATCTAGGAGAGAACAGAAAATACAATTACACAAAGTAATATTGCGTTATTTAATCTGGATGTCTCTCACTCACACACAAGCACACACACGCACTTTCACAGACATACACACACACACACTACGGCAAAACAAGAGATCACCTTCAAGTGCAGCGACGCGTCAAGCTGAGCCTTCAGCTGTTGTTACGGCGACGCTCAGCTGATCAGCAGCCAGCCTGACAACTTCATTCACCCAGCATCTGCTAGCTGTCAATCACACACAGGAGAGGGATGTACGTGTATGTGTGTGTGTGTTTCCTGAGGCCATTGATGAAACTGTCAGAGAGAGGATGAGACATGTCCATCACCCCCTTTATCTCTCTTTCTGTCTGTTGCTCTCTTATCCCCTCTCTCTCCTTCCCTCTCTCTCTCGGTGCCCTTGATCACTTTATGTTCTATTCATTCTTCATTACACCACCCACACACAATAATCTCCCTACACACCATCACCACCCACTGTCTCTAGTTATTTACCACGGGATTTTTATATTGGGTATATTATAAAAATGCCCCTACGTGCCATAAACTCCACACAAAGCTGTATGTGTACAAACATGATGCAAACATATATACACACACCTTAACCATATCTAAGAAAAAAAAAAAAATCCCCTTTGACTTAAACCTTCATTAACATACAGATGATTTGTGATTTTCGTGTTCATGTCTTGGCTGCTAAAAGAAAATACTCCAGTGTACGTCTGAAAAAGGCAGGAGTTGGAACATGGAGGGAGAAATTGGCTGATCAGTTTAAGGCTGAATATGCGCAGCAATCTGCACATTGAAAGGAGTCAACTCTTGACATAAAGGGAATTATAAAGGTGGGTGACAAATCAAGAGTCGAAACAGGAGAAAGTGTGTCGAAGGTGTTCTAAAACAACCTCAGTGTTTCTTAAGGGATTCATCAGGTGTGTGGCACTTTCACCATTCGCCCAAGATATTTTGATAAAATTATGCAAATAGGTTGTGAAATTAGTTAGTGTACACGGTTAGTTTCATTAAGGAGCTCTGTAAGATGGATTTTAAGATCATCTTAGCCAAAAGATTCTTTTTGGAAATGAAGCCCTGGTCAGTCTGCGGTAATAAATCAGGTGTACGAGCAATTTGTATGAATTTCCTTTTCCTCGTCCGATATTTTGTGTGTAAACAGGAGCACACAATATTTATGGTGTTGCTTTAGTTCCAATTTACTGGTGCAAAACCTTGGTCGTTCAGTAAATAAGAACAGATGCAATTTGGCTTTTTAGCACCTAAGACAGGCCAAAATCCTCAACAAATAGCCCCAACAGTTAGATACACCTGCTTTGTTAGAGTATTTTCAATTTGTGATGTCTCACCATTATTTTGTGAAGAAACATTGTAATTTGCTGTTTGGTCTACCCACCTTCCATCTGCTTGCCTTTTATTTTTTTAACATCCCTCAGTTGTGTATATTTTCGACTATCTATCTATCTATCTATCTATCTATCTATCTATCTATCTATCTATCTATCTATCTATCTATCTATCTATCTATCTGTCCGTCCGTCCGTCCGTCCGTCCGTCCGTCCGTCCGTCTGTCTGTAATTGTTATTGGAGCTCGGATACTGTTGGATATCAAAAGTCACCCTTGCTCTTTCACTCTGGTGGAATAAAATTCCGACATTTACCTCTTTTCCTAAGGTCTCTATCGCAGCTTTGATGTATCATCTGTTCATGCCTTGCTGTCATCAGGAGTTTCACTTTCTTCATTATCTGTGTTCTTTTATTATTACACTTTACCAAAATTCATTGCAAATATCTTAAGTTAAAGAAAGAGTGCTGACAAATGTGTTTATATCATTCCCTAAAAAGCACCATCTTGGCAGTCAAGGTAAAAGTCTTAAAAAACATAAATCCACAGCAATATAATATGCTTGTATTTGCTTTCACCTTATGATGAGGTGTTTTTCTTCTGAAGAATCTGGTGCTCCTTAGAAACCAGTTTTCACAATATCTGTTCACAACACAATACTTCCAGGGTGGTGAAACAGTTACCCACCCATCTACAAGGATTGTTCCTTCCACAAGGCAGGTGTTCAGCACAGAGCACCTATTGCTAAGGTCTGTGCTTGTCCAAATATCAAGGGGATTAATTAAAAGTCAATTAGTTGGTGAAGGACAATTTAGTAAGATTAGGGGTTTCTCTGTGAATTCAGACACAGCCCCACTTCTTAATATCCCATGCCCTTTCATCTGTGGGGTGCTAAATGGACCTCTGCCTATGTATTTGTACTCAGTTTAAATGTTGTTGCTTATGCAAATTTAATGAGCATTTTAGTTGCATCTTTTTAATGTGCACACCACAGCCTAATGCATAATTAAAGATTGTACAAATAATGGAACATGTTTATTTCGGTGGATTTTAATCCAAGAGAGGAAAATGAAAGAATGAAAAAATAAACCAGAAGAATGGAAAAGAACATAGTAAAGTCAAGAAAGGGCCTTTTGTGTATACTATTAAAAAACATAAGTTCAGTCCTCAATGTAATGTGAATCAAACATAATCTGTGCCTAAACTGTGGCGTCAGGTATGATCACTGCTAAGAAGTCTAACTCAACTCACAGGAGGAGACAAAACATTCAGAACTGTCTTATAAACTGCAGTAAGAATCACCACTGACATCCACCTTCACATTCACTACACACACAGGGTTAGTTAGGTAATAATTACACACACTTCACAGGGATGAGCCAGGTGCTTGAATACCTATAATATCTATAATAATATACTTGCTTTTTCAAGATATTATAACTATGTTTTCTGTAGACTAACACCTCCTTAGGCTGCAGGAGAATCTTCCTTTATACCACACAGGCCAGACATTTCAGTCCTATCAAGCAAAATATTTCAGACCAAATGTCCACCAATGTACAGAAATGATCAAATGTTCTGATGAAATATTCGCAGAAATGTTTTTTGAAATATTTCAAAAGTTGCATTGTTTACGTCCATCCCGATAACAAGCATTCTTCTTCTTCACTGCCTCTGTTGGTGCATTGTGTACATTTCTTCAGGCATTATCACCACAAACCGTCTATCAGGGTAATGGCATAGCCACCTGATGAATGCAAGTTTAACATTCACTCCAACTCCTCAGGGAAATATCTTTCGCAGCTAAGTACTCCACTATTTTCACCAGCTAGTCACTAATTTGTTTGTCTGCTGTTTGGTGCTGGGCAGTATACAGTAGATTTTACAAAGCTTCTTCACTGAAAACCGCTGCCTGCTGTGTCTGGAATCAACACTGATGAGAGTAGCAATAGTGAACCAAAACAGAAAAGTCTCTAAAAGCAAAACAAAGAGCTGAAAGATGGAAACAGGCCTGGTAGTTCTGAGGGAAACCGTGGATTTTGCCACAAATTAGTATTTAGTCTGTCAGTGTTCAGTGCCTTATAGTACGGCATAAATTTAAAAAAAATGACGTAAGAGACCAGGGGTGAAGGAGAGTCCATCTGAAATACTTGTATGTCCTGAGCATGTGCGTTTGTTTCTGAGTGTCACATTTTAGTGCAGGACTGTAGATAATCTGATCGTGATAGTGCTGTGTTCATGTCAGCTGAGACAGACAGCTTATTGTCATCGTCCTCTGCCCTGACATATGCCCTCCTCTCTCTCTCCCTCTCTGTCTGATTGTCTCATCACTCCTCTGTGCTGTGACTCCCACCTGACGTCCAGACAGGCCTCATCCTCCCGCAAGCTGGATAATCAACATCCTGTCAGTATACTGTCAATATCCTCCTCACACAAAGTGGACATGAACCCACACATGCACACTTGTACACGTGACACACACATCCACTCTCTGTGTAAACCAGAGGCAACTGTTTACAGCATGTGATGCTAGCTGTTAAATTGAATAAGTCCATTCCCGTAGTGTGGGTCCCAAAAGAGTTTATGGACAAACATCAGTCTGACATTGAGTTGCAATGCTATTGGATAGCACAGCTGTTGCCACCCAAAAGGTAAGATTGAGGAAATGGACCATAGACTAACAATTCAAATTTGAAATATTGCTAACATGTTTACACATGTACATTTTAACATCTTCATGTCTCAATAATTCTGGAATGTGGACAAGGATTCAAGGTTTCTAAGGAACCCACTGCTGATCTCCTGATCTCTAGTTTTAGCTTTAGATTAGGGGTGTCAAAAATACTGCACATGCATCATGTACGGCCTAGCATCCTTATTCATGTGCTAGGCTGTACATGACCCATGTGAGTTATGTTTGAGTTAATGTTATATTTGGTGCACTGACTCTATTACAATGCAGGCCCATTTATGTAGACTAGGTGTCACTATATGTCTAAATTGTTTGCACAGTCTATCCATACCAAAGAGGCATTACAGAGCGTGTAGTTAAAATTGATAAGTTAGCGAGTCTGGAGGAGGGGCCTTGAAATTGCATTGTACTATACATCAGGAAGCACCCTGTACCAGAGCCACACAGCTGGGTGATGTGTTGAGCACTGTGGTGAAAACTATTCATCTCATCTGATCAAGAGCATAGTTCAGGCTTTTCAGTCAGAAATTGATGCGTAGTACATGGACTTACTACTCAGATATTGGCTGGCTTATCTGTGGGACAGTTCTGAAGTAGTTCTATTCTCTGAGATCTGAAATTGACAGTTATTTGAAAGTAAAGGTCACAGCCTTGTGAAATTGAGCAACTGAGTCATTGGCAGACCTTGCTTTTTTAGTTGATATCACTGGCTATTTGAACATGCCGAAAAAATCTTGCAAGGATATGATGGGACTGTGTCGCAAACGCATGCGGTTCAAGGTTCAAGGTTATTTATCATTCAACAACACAGAGTTGTACAATGAAATGCAAGCTGTAGTTCCTTTAAACTACACATAAAGCAAGCCACTATTGTTTATGGTGGAGTGTGGAGGATGAGCTGTGGAGTTTCACAGCCTGAGGAAAGAAGCTGCTCTGAAGCCTGGTGGTAAGGCAGCAGTTACTTCTGTAATGCTTGGCAGACTACAGCAGGGTGAATAGACTGTAGCTGTTAGTATCCTTTGTGCTCTGCACAGGCACCTCACCTGAGCAATTCCAATGAGAAATGATTTTAACTGGTGAGTCATCTTACTGTAGAATCAAGTGTACAGTCAAGACTGGTTAAAACTCAGTAACTATAATATCCTCTTTAAATGAACGGCTCATGGCCAGACTTTTTCTCTAAGTCGCCCCTGGCCTGAAAAGTTTGGACACCCCTGTTTTACATGGCTGAAAGAAGAGAGAGTCTGGAGTTCAAAGAGTAATATAACACACCCTGAATATTCTGCCTTTGCTGCAGTCCAGTGGTGTAACCTCATACCTTGCAGCGTAGGTACAGGTACACTCCACAACCCTCTTGTCACGCTGTTGTGGCTACAGGTACAACAGAGAAAACTTCAAGCCACATCCAGCCACACCCGTCTGTGGTTGGATGTGTGTTTTGAATAACCAATTTTCAATTTGCCCCAAAACAAACTTACTAGTTAAAACATGATATGTGTTATGTGAGTGTGTATTCATGATTATGTCATCCAAATTTGTTAACCAGCTAGTCAATAGCTGTCTGTCTCCTGTTTGGATCAGGGCAGGTAGTATACAGTGGGTTTGTCAGAGCTTGTTTGCTGAAAGCAGAAGTCTGTTGCTGCTGAAAAGTGGTGAGACCACAGCACATAAAGTTGTGGGCTGCAAGGCCAGAACAGTGAGCTTAAATGTTACGTAGCTCTGAGTAACTGGAGAGTTAGGTAATAATTATCCATGGGTTTGTCGTTATGAGCATTTCCTGGATTACATAAAGCCATTTGACCCATTGTCTATATAAAATATTGATAACAGCAGCTTTAAAACCTTAGTCAGATACCATAGAGTATATGGAAGCCCCAGCTGTTTATTCTTTTTAGTGTCTCATATTTTCAAAAGTTTTCTTTATTCCTGTGCTTTCCTATAGCTGGTGGGAGGCAGAACATATGGATGTTTTATTTAATGGAAGATTACGCTGAGCTTGGTGTAATTACTCTTACTTAGAACCAATCAAACTTGACATAAATCATGATGATGTGCGTGAAAATGGAATGCAAACAACATTCAAAGGATGATTGGACTTGACAGCTATATCAACTCTGGACTAATTGACAATATTTATATGACATTTCTTTACACATTAGTGCTGTTTTGCTGGAAACGACTGACTTCCATCAAACCAGCTTCCTTCATTTTACAATGAAAGGAAAATTACAGTAATATATCATACAGAACCTAGATAAATACATCTTCAGATCTATGAGTTTTGGATTGTATGAAGTAAATCTGTGAATACGTACAAAACTTCATTGCTCATTAATGTTTAGTGTGTATACTCACATTCACAGCATTGTTGTAACAAGGAAATGTTTTACTATCTCCTGAAAAAGCTTCCGTGTGTGTGTGTGTGTGTGTGTGTGTGTTTGTGTGTGTGTGTGTGTGTGTGTGTGTGTGTGTGTGTGTGTGTGTGTGTGTGTGTGTGTGTGTGTGGTGTGTGCGAATAAATGCATATAAGAATGAGTAGAGGAAAGTGCAGATCAGTGGTTGACTTAAACTGACAACTGATCCAAACTTGCCAAGGTAACCTGAGCATTTCAGCCTCTCAGACTTTTACAATAATTGTTACAGGAAGAATGTATATCAAATATGGACTTTCCAGGCTGCAATCAGTCTTCCTAACAACTTAATTAGGTGAGAAAAAGAAGTTACGTGTGTGTGTGAACATTCATACACAAAAACGAAATTTTTTTTCCTCCTGTGCATTGGAAATGGGAGACATTAAACTCAATGCCCCCCAGTGCTTGTGGATATAATGTTCAGCTGTCTAGATACTTGCCAACAAACTTAAGGCAATGCAGCCTACAGCCACCAATGCTTCAGTTTTCATACTGTGGTATAAAATCTGCTAACAGGTTGTGCTTGATGCAAAATCCAGCCATTAAAGAAGGTCACTGGAGAAAATTCAATTGTGGAATTCATTCCCAAGTTAAGCCAATTAATAGCAGCAACCTCTGTATGTGGTGGTCATGTGGATTTTTTATTTTCTTTCTTTTTTTCTCTTAAATTGTTACTGTAGGAGTAGAAATATAACTATTCAAAGTGTAACCATTACACTGTTTTTTTGTGTGTGTACTCTTTCCTACACACACACACACACACCCATCCAGCCTGTCATATTTTTGTCACTTTTGGGGACATTACATAGACTTAATTTTCCTGGAGACTTAACGTAACCATAACCACTATTTGCCTGACCCTAACTCTAACTCTAACTCTAACTCTAACTTAACTTACCCCTAGCCTTACCCAAACCTTAACCAACAAGTCTTCGCCCAAAAATGTAATGATTAATGTTATGGGGGCTAACTAACGTTATGGTGTTCGGTCCCCACAGCGTGACTGCATAATCAGATTTATGTCCCCACAATATGAGTAATACACATCCACCCATACACACTCAAAGTGGTTTATATTGTTTACATTTACTGTATGTGTTTGTGTGCATGCAATATGTATGTAGATGTTGTGTGACGCTGACTTAGTGTGTTTGTGCTGTGCAGAGGTTAGCAGCCCCAGCTTCTGTTCTCCATTTGAATTGTCCCCTGAGTGCTGTGCACTGAACCTGGGTCCATGGTGTCCGCCTCTTCCACTGATCCAGCAATGACAGCATCCACACCCACACCCTCCCAAGTCTGAAGCTTCCTTGGAGCTCCCCTGGCGCCTGGCCACAGCCATGCCCCAAGAACAGCAGCCCCTGTGGGTGGGCACTCGGCTGGCTGTCAGCTTCACACAACATCCACCATCCAGCTTCCTTCCTAGATGCACAAGTGCTGCCACTTCTGGCAGTGATCTCCATATGTTTTGATATTAGAGCAGCCCTTCTCTCTCTTTGACACTCACATTGCGGTTCGATGTTGCCCTTGTAAGACTGGCACAAACACACATGCCCTCAGTACCACCATGGGAGGCAGAGACAGAGAGATGACAGCTATATCTAAAGTTTACCCTGCCAGCCAGTGTCTGATTCCACAGAGACTGACCAAGTGACCTTAAGAAACTCTAGTCTAGACAAAAGAGGTCACTGGGAATGTTGGGTTACTTTGCACTCCTTCACAGTTTCAAAACTCTATTAGTGAACATGCACATTCATGTTTTGGTCTTGTGCTTGTCCATTTGTTGTTTGTTTGTTTTACTGCGGGAAGTGAGAATGCAGTGCACACTAAAACGCCTGGGAGCTTGTAGGAATTAAAATTTATAGCCCAACGATAATTCAGCAGATGCTTTGCTGATTTACCATGTAAATTTGCCGAAATATGGATGTAAGCCGCAACTTCCATTTGATGTTACTTGCTTTTTTGTCCACAATATAAGCTAATGTACTTGTGTGCAATAAACATAAACAGCTATCTATGGTAGCAAGAGTGAGACAATCAACACATAATTATGGCAGCAACAAACAGACATTCAAATTTATTTTGATTTCAATTGATTTCCTGAAAACATACGTATGCCAGCATGAGTTGTCATTCCACTCAAGACCAGGTAATAAAAAAACAAAAAAGACACAAAAACATGTTTAGAGTGTGGAGTGCTTAACTAAAAGAAAAAAACCGAGTCAATGAAATTGTTACAATGCTGCAAATGGATGATATAGTACAACATATGCTAGATGTTATAAACAGATGTGGATATGGACATTTGTGCATACAAAGATACATACATATGTGCATATAAACCTACACAAATACACAGCAGCAACCATATTATCCTATTTAACAAATTCATGGCAAAATACATGGCAACAACTGTAAAACTGGGTCACTGTTGGATTGGGAGACTCTCAAAGAAAGTTTCTGTCGACATAACCTGTTAGCATGTTCAGTGCAGACTGACCACTGTTGGCATTGCTATTAATACAGTCTTACAGACTACGGTGGCAGTGGTTTTGACAATGTTTATGTTTATGTTTTACAATGGGTACATGGCTGTGTGAGCGGATAAGTTAAACAATGCACTGAGCCTGCTTTGCTATGTTTCTAAACTTGTCAAAAGCACCTGGCAGGCTGATTAAAGTGGTACAGCATTTTTTTTTTTAAGTGGTGTTATGCACTGATCTTGTTCTTATAGTACACATGGACAAGCTAGGAAGGCTACAGCCAATGACACTCTTCATCTATCCATTGTTAATCGTGAATCCATTGTGAATTCATGCTATCTACAGCTGCTGTGTTGTAGCTGTCTAGGAGCAAGCTAGACACACACAAAATCCTCTGAGATGAGGATTACTGTCTCTTTTGGCACACATCTGTAAATTCATAAAGGTTAAGGGTATAGCCTAATTAATATGGTACATAACAGTCATTAAGTGTGAGTGCTGTATACAGACTTGCAGCTTCTCTGCACACTAGTCAGATTTGAGAAATCCACAAAAAGCTTATGTGAATAATCGTCACCAGAGGCTCACTACTGTCTTTTGATTGCACGTTACATTGACTCTTTAAGACCAGATTTCAAGGTTGCATACAAGCTCATTCAAGCTTAGCTGTACTTGTGCAGCTACAGGAACAGTTGCACCTAGTTTTACCCTCCAAAGAGAGCTTTCCCTCTGAGTCTTCCCCCTTCCTCACAGACCTAGCCCTGACTCTTACAGTGTAAAGAAGGCCATTTCATTTAAAGCTTGTTGGATGCAGAAAAGAGTTTAGAATAAAAGCACAAACATTCAAAATGCCTGTCCTCCAAGATGAAAGTCCCTCAGAATTATTATTATTATTATTATTATTTTATTAGTTTGTGGATTACATTTTATTCAGTAGAACTCTTGTAGGGTGATATCTAGGATCCCCTATAATTACTGAATGCTTTTTAATAGAAGCCTCATTGATGAGGTCCTCATTGAACTCTGTAATTAAAGATTTCTTTCTTTCTTTTTTTTTTTTTTTGAAGAAAACTCTCTGGGGGATTCTTAAATAAGCCATTTTTGTATGAAATAAGACAGCTTTGAAGGTACTTGTAGGAATCATGAATGACATTTAGACCATTTCACTTGTGTGACTAGATGATATTAATAGAGGACGTAGGATGAGATAAACAAATGCAGCTGTGTACAAATGTGCTACAGAGTTCTTTAGAGGATGAGAAAAAATAGCCTTTGATTGTGCTTACATGAAGGGAAATAGAAAACAGAGAAAATGGAGAAAGAGAAAGAGCAGTAGCATGAGAGGCAGCAGAAGTGCAGATCTGGACAGATGGACAGGGAGTTTTCCGTTTAAACATCATCACCATCCTCATCATCCATGTCAATTCTGTTCGCCGGGGACCCGCCGCTCAGTGAGAGGATGATGTCTCCACTCCACAGAGAGATGGCCACCAGGGACTCAACTCTCTGCTGCAGTTCTTTTCCCGACATAGTCATAAACACCATCTTTCCCTCACTATGCATAGCATGACAGCAATGATCAACAGTACACTTTAAGCAAAGCCCATGCCCAGCTTCTCTCTATCAAGCTATTTTTGTTCCTTGGGGTTTGGTGATGCATCCCAGCTCAATTATCTCAAAATATTATGTATATGCATGTTTATTCTCTCTGTTCACAATGATAGACTGTTAGCGCAGTGTTTTTAATATGCAAACCACCCTTGTCAACCAAACTGGGATTGAGAGGCTACCAATTATTTGCCGTCAGACATTGAGAGATGATTATCTAGATGAGGGACTTGGTTCATCCTCAGCAGCTAGGAAGTGGCGTATTGATTGGCCATCAGGGAGCTAATAACACAAGGTTATCTACACGTAGCATGAGACAGTCTTCCTACTTAATACAGCAGTCCTATCTAGATTTAATATGTCCTTATAGCACTGAGCTAGGGAGCAAAGGAAGGGGGTGTGCATCTTCCAGATCCTAGCAAAGGTCATACTATTGAAAACCATCTAAGGGGATGCAATAGGATTATATGCTGTTTAGAAAAAAAATAAATTAAAATCATGGTTGGTCCAGTTTCATAATTGTGATTGACTATTTGTACAATTTGAGTGCAAGATTATGCCTAATAAATGTCTTGTATAGTGTATTTGTGCTATGTACTATCTAGGATTTTTAAATGTTTGGTAGTTTGCCTTTATATTGTTGTTATTGTCACTGGTATCACAAAGCTTCCTCAGAGGTCCACAGCAAGTCTGCAGACAGCCTCTTGTGCACTAAATGAACTGTGGATTAGGACAACTGGCAGCAGTCCTGACTTGATCAGTACACATCTGTAGAGTCCACAAGAAAAAAATGCAGACTTTTGAAGGCAGTCATTGTTTCTGGTGAATCACATTGTTGTTGAACTAAATTTTCCAATGCTTTGAGCATCACAAATGACTTTCCATTCACTTCCATTGTTTTAGTAGCAGAAACATCAGAGATGAATGTGTCAAAACCTGGACAAATAAAATTAGGTGCATGATTGGGTACCACTACGTAAGTGACAAATTTTATTTTATTACTTTTTTGGGTGAGTAGAGAGCTGAAAAGGTCCTTTAATACAACATGACAATAATGTCACCAACACATAACCTAAAGTTTTCTGCAACAAAAATGCTACAATTTTCAGTGTATAAGGAGAATAAATAAACTGTGTATCTATTTAAATTGTGCCACTCAATGTCACAAACAAGCCCAGCAGTGAGTGCATCATGTGCACAGTGTTATGAAGTGTGAGGGTGTCTGGCACAGTGATCTGGTGTCTCATCATAAATCACAATGGCAGCAGAGAGAGACCATGTTTCCTTGTTACTGTAAACCAAAAGAGAGCCTTTCTCCAGAGAAATCAACATGACCTCAAACTCAACGTTCCCCAGCCACATTCCAGGTCATGCTGGAGACTCCTAGACATATAATACCTCTCTCTCTTTCTCTCTCTCTCCTGCAATCTTCCAATGCACGCATGACTGGAAATATATTAAAACTTATACAAATATGGGAAGACTCAAAAACAAAACAAGAGAAAGACAAACAAACAAAAAAAGATGGCAAGACAGAACAAGAGTGGCTTGTAATCCGAATGCCTCTACAGATCTACAGGAGGTTGTTGGTGTGTGTGTGTGTGTGTGTGTGTAGTAGTAGGAGGGTTAGGGTTAGGGTTAGGGGTAGGGTAAGTCTCTGGAAAATGAATGTTAGTCAATGTAATGTCCTCTGAAGTGACGGAAATAATGTGTGTGCGTGTTTCTGTCTTTGTCTATGTGTGTGGACATAATCCAACCTGGGGCTAGTGGAGTAATCTTATGGCAGTCAGTCTGTTTTAGAGAGTTCCATTGTTTCGCGGGCTAAAAAACACAGGGGCCCTGGAATAAAAGATTTCCCGAGCAGAGTTCAAGGTTTTGGTGGGGAAATACTCTGGGGAGGCCGAGCGCGCTGTAAGCCCCAAAGATTACATTTCAGTCCTTGGCTCGCAGTCAAAAGCTCGCCAGACGGAACAGGAAATTGTGTCGCTGTCAGTGAAAACGCGCAGGGAGAAATGTAAATGGCCCTCCCAGTAACGGACGCCTCATATGCAACCCCGGTTGTGTCCCCAGGGCTCTGCCTGTCCGCCACGTCCATCTTGTGTCAAATAGCTGGTTTTAATACTGGATAGGGATGGGGGTGGGATGTGTGTGTTGGTGTGTGCAGAAAGCACTGAAACTGTGCAGCAATGTCCAGCATGGCAAGCAGGTCTTGCTTATATCTGCTTAAGCAATCAATTGAAATGTCATTGTTATAAAAATCAATGAAATCAGTTTTGGGAAAGGTATAATAAAAAGAAACTGTGTGATCATAACATGAAACGAGAGCCTCACAAGACAGAGCGAGCCAATAAACATATCAGTCAAGTTAGCAAACTCACATTGTTGAACATAAACTACTGCCATTGTTAAAATGAAAGCCTTCGTGTTCAAAGTCTGTCTTCCAACTGACAGTTCCATTTCAGCAATACTGTCAGAGACAAAACAAACACATCTAAAGGGAACAAATTACAGCCACTGAGATTTCTTTCAGACAGGCACCAAACTGAAGCCTCGAAAAGCTGTCAGTCATTGTGGAGAATAAATTGACATACAGATGGAAGGAAGTGTCTGGAATTAAAAGCACGGTGCAAGAGTGACAATCTGCAGCGCTTGTGTCCAAAAGGTCTATATCAGGGATGGACTGGGAATAAAAATCACCCCTGGACATTTGAGTCAGACCAGCCCATCAAAACTGGAGGTAGACTTCCACCCACTGCGTCACATTTTACAAGAATGATCCAGTATGTAATTGTAGCCTAGAACTTGAATTGTATGTTCATGTAATTGTTTAATTTTATAGTGTTATGTGTGCAATGAAGTTGTGAAGTGGACAAAACACCTTTTTATGCAGTCCACTAAAACACGACTGCAAGCAATCTAAAAAACACCAAATAACTGAATTAACCAACAAACAAGCATTGCCAACAAAACTGCACATTAAAAGTTTTTAGCTGGTATTTACTGTATTGCAGTTCCATCTGTATTGCATTAGTGTTCACTGTGACGCCCCTTCATTCAGATTCATCCTGGTGGCATAAGAGCTGAGGCACTGACCATGAACCATAGGCAGAAATGGTGTGACAGGGTTTTGTCCGTTGCATGTCATTCCCCATCTTGCTTTTCTTTCATGTCCAGTCATCTCTTTACTATCGACATCAAAGACAGGTACGGAATGCCCCCAAAAGATAGTTATGCTAAACAAATCATTCATTCATTCATTCATTCATCTTCTAAACCCGCCTTATCCCTTTCGAGGTTGCGGGGGGCTGGAGCCTATCCCAGCTGTCAACGGGCGAGAGGCGGGGTACACCCTGGACCGGTCGCCAGTCGATCGCAACATATAGAGACATACAAACATACAAACAGTCGCTCTCACACTCACACCTAAGGGCAATCTTAGAGTAACCAATTAACCTAATGATGGGAGGAATGGGAGGAAGCCAGAGTGCCCGGAGAGAACCCACACATGCACGGGAAGAACATGCAAACTTCACACAGAAAGGCCCCCGCCCGACCCGGGGATCGAGCCGGTGACCTTCTTGCTGTGAGGCACGCGCACTACCTGCTGCCACCATGCCGCCCGCTAAACAAGTCAACAAAAGTCAAATACTTGTTTGTGTCCCTGTCCCTCTCCAGCTGCACTATCAAAAATAAATAAATGAATAAAATAAAAAAAATAATAACAATAATAATAATAAAAGCTAAGTGGAAGATCACCCAGGAAGTATAACTGTATAGCTTCATGCCTAATCATTCATTTAAATATTCTCTCTCTCTCTGTCCACCTCTCTTTCTGTTTCCCTTTTCCTGCTTCCAACTCAATCAGCTGACTGAGGGCATTCACTCTTTCAGTTAAACCAATCAGATTTTGCAATGACCTCTGTCAGCCAATCATATTGTTGCCATCAATTGTTAAAACTGTTCCTTTCTCTGCTGCTGTCAGCTGTCATTTCGGCGTCAACTTGATGCAACTCTTGTGCAACCCGTTCACTGACGGGATATTCTTGTAAAGCTCATGGCATCTCTACCCTCCTAAAATATGGAGTCTGATTGGTATATGTATTTATTGTGCGCCATGCCAAGTAAATTAATTTGCTCATTCTTTAAGCCTCAATTAATCTTGGAGTCTTGTTTCCACTGGGGACAACATATGTGGCAGTGATGTTAGTGTTTTGATTCTTCTGTTGCCATTATCACTTTGAAATTGACATTGTACAAAAAAGAGAAAAAAAAAAAAAATCAAAGTCATCACGGCTGACGGTACAGGCAAGAGCACCTCACCTCTTGAGAAAATTTCATTGTGTGCTGATAGAGTAATCATGCCTTCCTTGAGTATTGCAATGCCCTGCATGACTCACTCTGGAAAGGGCACTTCATCTGAGTTCACAACATTCAATAAAATATGGTATGAGCCACAGCCATTGGCCACAGTAGATAATCAGTATAGTACATTCTCAGATTTTAATGCAAGTGCGTGTGTGTGTGTGTGTGTGTGTGTGTGTGTATGTGTGGCGGTGGTGGTGGGAAAGACTTGGGCTATGGTTAGGTTCAGGGTTAGGGGTAAGCAAGGAATGCTTATGGTTATGGTTAGTCTCCAGGACATGAATAAGTCTATATAATGTCTGCAGAATTGAAGGAAACACGACTGTGTGTGTGTGTGTGTGTGTGTGTGTGGGTGGGTGTGAGTAATGCATGTATGGGAGGGAAAACAGGGAGTGGCATCCACAAGGAGCACTGTAGGTCATGAGAACAAAAGTACTACGCACTACACAAATGGAACAACCTGCAGAAAGTCTGTACTGTAATTGTTGTACTGTAATTATATGTACTGTAATTGTTGTATTTTAGATGTTATTGTTATCAGTGTCATTGCAAAGGAAAACCTGTTCTCAACGGTCTTCCCTTTTTAAATAAAGGTGAATAAAGGTAATATATGTGGCAAATCATGCCTCCAGGCTTTATTGTGAATCAGGTGTTACTACCAGCACTCTATCCAAAACGGAGAGACGGTGAGACGAAGAAGAAAGAGAGGGGAGTGATTTATCAATGCAAAGTTAATAACTTCCATTTGAATCTAACTAAAAATCAATATTTCATTACCAAATTGTTAGCGGGAATGAAGAAGGATTGGGGAAGTTGGGGTGGCTGTGGTGGGAAGGAGGCGTTGGAGAGTTCGATGGGGAAGACGGGATGATTCATGGGGCCATCAGGCCGAGGAGCAGGGAGGGAGGGAGGACGAAAGAGGAAGGTGCCGGAAAAACTTGGATAGGGGTTTGCTCACCAATGACCTTGGCAACGAGGGGAAAATATATAGAAGAAAATGAAAGCAACTGTCATGTGCCCACAGGTCAGAATCAGCTTATAAATCATACTAGAGAGCAGATTTAGTGTGTTTGCGTTTTGTGTTGTTGTATGTGGGCTGACTGGTGAGGGCAATTTGAGGTAATGCATTAAAAAAAAAATAACCCATAGTTTATATAGTTAAGTGTAATTTTGGATGATGACACCAAAGGGTTGTGACAAAGTCATGTTTTAACTTTTGTTGGACAGGGGAATGCACACAGCTGTGGAGCTATCCGGAGAGGGGCTGGAGCAGGATGAAGAGATTCTTAAGAGGTGTGATACAATACCAGCAGGTTGAACTGAGGTGGAGATCAAAATCAAAATCACAGTGGTTCTGTAAATCCTGAGCAAAGTTTTCTAATGGGTTGAGTGGTTCAGGCTGAAATCTCTGAGAGTCATCATCAATTATGACACATACACTAAGGAGAGCACCAACTGTGAATGTACAGCAAACTAGATGCTACCAGGGGCACATGAGGTCTCTGTTTAAGCTGAATTCACACTTTATGAGTCCCCACGTTCTCCCTGCTGAACAGCACAGACCAACACTGAGAAAGAAAATGATGACTGTGCAGTTACGTTACGAGCTGCAAACTGTACAATAAAATGTGTTTCCATTCCAAATTTTCTGTTGCTTAAATTCTGGTTTAATTCTAAGTAACTGGTAATTAAACTAGGCTGTGTCTCAATCAACATAGAACTAAATTCTGATGTGTATTTAAAGGTGTACTGCATGAAAAACGTGTCGAAATTGAAATCATTTTTGGAGTTGTTGCATTTGCAGAATATGTTATGTTTAACACGTAATTTCATGACAATAATTGAACATCCTCAGTGGACTCATCTGAGCAGCCCTGTGAAGAATTTCTAGAGGTGCCACTGACACAAAGTGGAAAGGTGTGCTGTGGTCTGACGAGTCCACATTGCAGATTGTTTTTAGCCGCTGAAGTCGTACATCAAACAAGAATGTGAAAGCATTTCACTTTCAAAACTTCAACAATCAGGGTCCCAAACTCTTACTGAGTGTTGTTAAAAGAAAAGGTGATTTCACAACTACTGTGTGACTGTGTGGGTCATATATACTACGTCAGGATAATGCTGGAAAGTTTTCCTCATTCCTTTGTTTCTTCATGATGACAGATCATGATGACTGATTTCAAATGAACACCGGCAAAACTTTTCTGTGATAAAACATCACAGACAGACACTTTTTTTTTTTCTGCGTTGTGTTTAGTATGCAGCCTTAGGTTGTATGTACCTGATGGGAGGCAGACCATATGGATATTTATATCATGATTTATATAACGGTGATTGTACTGAGCTTTGTGTAATTACTTTTACGAAGACCATCACACTTGACAGATATCACAATGCTGGAAGAGAAAGTGGAATGGGAAACAACAGCCAAAGAGTGATTAAAACTGACAGCTATTTCAGCTCTCGACTAATTGACTAATTTTTTTTATGACAGTTTTTATGGACTAAAATCATTGGTACAGTAGTGATTTCTATTAAAGCAGCTTAATTGGACTCTGCATCAAGATTTGTGTGTGTCTCAGTGCAGGTATTTGTATGAGTGTGTGAGGTGGGGGGGTGTCACGAATAGCATCGTCCTGTTTTCTAGGTGACATATGGCTTCTATAACTAAATTTCAGTGACAAATAAGAAGTCTATTGATTGTTCAGTCACACTCAGACTTGGTTATGAGGCCTAAATTGGTCAAATCCACCTGACTGTGGGTTTGATCAGATCAAACCTGTTTGTCTTCACACCTCATCCAAGTAGTCCACCGAGAGGAAGTGTCTTTTTTTGTCAGTGTTCCAGATTGCACGCACATCAGGTGACAATTAAGACATAACAACATAAATTGTCTGCCGTCACATCCAGTTACCTTCATTCCCTGACACCTTTTCCACCAATACAAAAAAAGAAACACAGAAAAAGCTTCTGTATTACCTCGGCCAAAACCTGACAGTTTGTACTGCATTAAATTAACACCATCTCTTCCTACCACCTCCTCATCCTGCTCACATTCACCTGTAATGAGCAATTATAGTTAGGTGGGCCCCATCTGTAAAAGTTTTTTCTCTGTTGCTTTTTTCCTCAGCTTCTCTGAGATCATGCTGCGACTTTCTTCACCCTACTTACCATGGCGCATTTCAAACAATCCAAATACGGCACGTGTGCTCTAAATAATTCAGCTGCTGCTAACATTAAACAACTGTTAACACGCTAGAATAATTAGTTATGCTTGCTTGACATGTTTGCATCTTTAATAATTAATGCATTTTTCTTAATTAACAACAACAGTATTTTAGCCCTGTTACTTCTTTCTCAAAAAATAAAGTAGAAAACAGGCAATTACACCATAAATATTAATTAGATGCCCTTATTAAAAACCCAGATAATGGGCCGTGAGGGGATCAGTTATATTCTCAAGGAAAGTGAGCGAGATATATAAATCTTACTTGTCACACATTGTAAACAGGTATCTCAGTAGCAAAGCTTCTTTGTTATTTGCCTTGAAAGAAATATAAAGAGTTGACCATACTGAATTCACTAACACATTAATGCTGTCAATGGAGGCTGCTGATTAATGTAATAATTATGCTTATGTTATTTAGCAGAATTATAAATGCAATCACATTAATCATAGATTGGACCCTCTGTGCCTCTGAAACCAGTTTCTCTGGTGTGGGAAGTGCAGCAACAAAGGAGAAAATATTTCTTAAAACGATAGTTTTGAGAAATTCATCGAGTCTTACGATAACATCTCATTGCATTTCCAAGTCTTTAAGCAGTCTGTGGTGTGACATTCACATGGTATACACACACAATGGAGCCACTTAACATCTCTGGGATCTGGTAAACTCATTTATCACTGTCAGCAGTCCATAATGCATCAAAATCTCAAATGTTATTCCAAATGACACCAATTTCACTGAAATACATTGAAAAATGTATCATCTTCTTAATTTGTCCCTTTCAGGAAAGAAGGCCTGTGCGCGGGTAAGCGATGAGATGGTGTTGTATTTAAATTTTCATGGCTGGCGTCCTTGTTTTGGCTGAAAGAGAGGCTAGACGTGAAAGCGCTCAGCCACTCGGAGATGAGCCAAAAATGCAGCTGTCAATGAGAGGAGAGACAGGCGACAGGCATGACGCCCTACGTGCCGGATGACTTTGGGAAGACTTTGACAGCCACCCAGGAAGGGAAGTTATTTTCCCTCCTTTTTTCTCAAGCTGCCGCATGATTAAAAGCCAAATGAGTGACACTGCTCGACACCCCAAATCAGCCCACTGCATTAATATTTCACACAGATGGCAGCTGTGTATCAAAACAACATGCAGCTAAGGACAAGAGGAGGAGAGAGAGTGCTGGAGCAGGGTAAAGATCCTTTAGGGGTATGGCTGTATTTTCCTGATTGAACATGATTGTATGGACAAAACCAGTAAAAAGAATGAAAAAAATGACAAATGTATTAAATGTGTGTACAAACATATGAAAGGAATGGCTCCACATTTTGAGAAATAACATTATTCGCTTTCTTTTCCAAGAGAAGGGGAAAAGATTGATACCACTGTCTGTACTGGAAATATAAAGGAAGAGCCAGCAACCAGTTAGCTAATCTTAGCATAAAGTCTGGAAACTGAAAAAGCTAGCCTGGCTCTGTCGAAAGGTAACAATATCAGCTTACCAGCATGTCTAAGCTCACTAATTGGCAGATGCCACACCACAAGCGGAGACTTCAGGAAGTTACTGGTCCTGGCCAAGAAATAGTTCCGCACATGATATCCTGTGAAACGGAAAGTTGCTTTTCTTTTTGTTAATGTTGCCCTAGTGCTTCTCCATGGGGAGAAATAATCAAGAGTGATAAGGTAATGTGTCCTCACCATTTTTAAAATTTGGGGGGGGGGTTTTAGCCTTTAGCAGCAGCAAAGAGCCCCGGGTTAGTATCAAAGCTGCTGCTGAGGACTCAGCCGCTGTACATGGGACACATGGTTGACGTAGTGAGCAACCATGACGCTCCACAGAGGAACACTTTTACAAAGAATAAACAATGTAAAATACTTTTTAGACTTTTTAGCGTTTTGGCCACTTTTAAACATGACAGATTTGAACTGTTTTTCTAACGATTAAACAAACAAAGCACAACAGTTATTAATCATGTTTTAAAGGTGCTGGTAGGAAGATGTTGTTACCTTTGCACAGAGCCTGGCTAGCAGTTTACGCTAAGCTAGTATAATTGGGTGCTTCCTCCTGCTCTATATTTATTGTGCACAATTGAGAGTGGTTTGAAAACAAATAAGCATATTTGCCAAAATCTTGATGTATTACTTCAAATTTAAATCTGCAGCAAGGAGAATGCTTAGCATTATGGCTGGAAGCAGAAGAAACAGCCACCCTGGCTTCGTCCAAAAGGTAAAAAATTCACCTACCACTCACCCCAGAGCTTGATTAATTCATGGAAATACCAAAGTGTAAAAAAAAAAAAAAATCATTTGTGTGTGTGTGTGTGTGTGTGTGTGTGTGTGTGTGTGTGTATATATATATATATATATATAACAACAAATAAGAAATGAGGAAGAAAGAAATAAGAAATAGCCTTTTTTTATTGAGGAAGGAGCCAGGCTAACTGTTGCATATGTATACCTCTTGAGATGGATCAAGATCGTGGTGGTTTGTGATTTTAGAGTGGGATCACCTTTTATCTAGCTCTCAGCAAGAGAGCAAGTAAGTGCAAAATGTCAAACTGTTCTTTTGATTCATAATGGTTTGGAAAATAATTCTGTGTTCATTCATTTTCCAGATTGAACCTGTGTTGCAGTGTTGTAAGGCCAAGTGATGCAGTTTGTAGTGTAACCACCACTGATATAAAGCAAATGACAGTTGGTTAGAACAAGTCAATCGGAAGGTCAGGAATTAACTTCATCGCTCTTATCTGGACATTGTTGCAGTGATGGGGGTGGTGGGGGAATAACAGCCTGAACACGCAGGCACACCATCAGCAGCTGAGGGACAGTCTCAATTGGAAATGTCCATATTAGGCAATACGCAAATGCTGTTGATGGTGTCGTAAATTCAGCGGAGGTGACGGCAAACAACATCTCAGAGGCAATGATTGAAGTGGGAATGCTAAAAAAGAGGGAGGGAGAAGGGCCAAGCAGAGGGTGGGGCCATAATGAGGGGTGCAGAGGCAGGAGATAACCATCGACTGAAGCATCGGGGCCTCAGTCAATGGCTGAAACAAGCACCATCCTTCCACTGTTAGGACCTGCTCTGTGGCTTCTTCCCCTCACCACTGTCAATAGCTGTCAGTCCTTAACTGCTTGTCCATTGCTGCATTAGTATACTCTCACCACAGCAAATTCAACGACCATCATCCACTGACCTTCCCTCTGGTGAGTGTCCTCCCTAGCCGGCCTCACACACACAACCAGATATCATTATCAAGACCTCAAAACACAGACGGATATTGCACTGAAAAGGTTACAGGCATTCAGCAGCTGAGGAAGATAGGCCTGAAATAAATAAGTGTACTATATATTAATAATGAATGAATGGCATTTGGGGCACAGAGCAATGCACGTGGTTGCTTGTGGTTGTGACTGCATGGGTGGTTTCAGCTATAAAACCCAGCTTTCTTCACATACACGGTGCACTGGGCTTTTTTGAAAATGTCACAAAACCTGATTTATAGTCTCTCTTCTGAGTGTATTATTTGAGTTTGACAATCTTAATCATTCACACTTCCCACATACCCCCTGCCTCCCTTTTTTTTTTCTTACCTCAGCCGTCATGGATTATTGAAATATAAAAATAAGTGGTAGAAGGGGCCCCCGGAGCGGTATCAAAATGTCAGGTTTGTACTTACAGCCCAGTGCCGGTAGACAGGGTCAAGGGCTTCAATTATTTGTGTACGTACAGTCTGGCGCTACATGAAAGGTTATGTCACCCGCCGGCTGTTTACTCCTGAACACTAGAAGGTAACCGATGCACTGCTCTACCATAAACTGCACTGATACGGAACTGATGTAGCAGAATGGGAAAGGCAGAGAAAAGGTTCATATTCAAAGCCAATGAGTGAAAAGCCTGATCTCAAAGGCACTGTGCTGTTCTTCCAATTCAGCCTCTGAGGCTAGAAGGACCTTATATTATTCCTGAATTCCATGCGGCATCTTACTCCTCATATTTTAATTGGAGTGAGACATACTCCCTTTATTTACAAAACAACAACAACAAAAACTAGTGGCACACACGAGACTGAACGACGGACTCTGTGATGACTGATATCCCATTCGGAACACATTCAGAATGATCTATTGCTCTTTATACCATCCTGAGTTTAAAATGATGACATAGAAACCAGGTGACATTAATGACGGGTTGGAGCCCTCTCTCTGTGTGTCTCTCTGTCTCTTCCTCTCTCTCCTTCCTTGCCAACACCCATATGAGTCTTCAGTGCCAATAGAAGAGTTCCTGTAAAAAGCCTCAGAGTTATTGGGAGTGATATGAAATTTTCTAAATGTCATTAATTGACACCTTTTTCTGTAGGAGCTGTCAGTGGGGAGACAGAAAGGTCACAGCTCTGGGGGTGAGATATATATATGAACCTCCCCTCCTGCCAGCTCAGTGAGTTATGGCTGTCGTTAACGCAAGGGAATGGATGGAGGAGCCGCTTCTGAAAGCCTCTATCGATCCCCTTCCTGCTCCAGAGGAATCAAAGGGCCTAAATGTGGCACAGGGTTTCCTGAGCAGACACAAAGGGACTGATGTGCAAGTTCCCCTCAACAAGGGCATTGTATTAATTATTGCAAAATGATGTTATTGTGACAGAAAATATGGCTTTTGCTTTTTCAAAACTTTAGATTTTCCGTTTTTGGTCTCAGATGACAGAGCTGCTTTGTTGCTTTTTCATACTGATTTGATGATGTTTCAAACCCCTCTTGTCATCCACTGCATGTCGGGATATGCTCCAGGATAAACTGGCCCAAAAAATGGAAAACAACATGGCTGCAAGAGTAACATAAGCTTGTTTTCTTCATGTGTCCCTCTGAGGTAACCATAGTTAATGCCATTCTTAACCCACATCCTACAGTGCTTTCTGTTGTGGGACAACAACGTAGTCAGATCACATTCAAAATACACAAGACTCTCTTGTACTAAGCTAATAAAACTACTCGCTAGATAGCCTCCTAGCTGGCTCTGTAGCGTGCTGCTTCATATTCGGTTGTGGGTCATCTCAGAAGCTAATCACAGATGTGGACCATGACAGATCCATGCATTCCAAGATTCTAAGCAAACTTGATGAGGTCAGGCTGCCTTTATGAACCTTTTCCATTAAAGTATATGCCATTAGAAGTGTTAATCACTGTGACTCATCTTTCATTTCAATATATTTGCCGCATTTGTAACAACACAAAGCAGATGACGCGATCTCTGTGACACATGCACTGGCCCTAAGCGATCCAGATATTTGCCAGCTTATTCCAGATGTAATGTGACTTAAGTTTGCGCTGCACAAGTGCCACAGAAAGCCAGTGTTGATCATTCAAACTCAGCACCGGCGAAATCTACACCCCCTTTAGCCTCAGTCGCTGCTCTCAGTTTCTACGTCTTGACAGGCTGCAGGGGAAAGATGGTTAATTTCTGACTGAATATTATGCTACATAACCACTTGGCATTTAAACTGAAAAATGGGTTTCTGCTTCGCCTGTCGCCACTGCTGTTTCCCCTCCTGAATGAGAGAGGAGAAGGAGGAGGAGGATCAGGGTGTGAGAGGAGAATGATGGGAAAAGAGTAGTGAGGGGGGAAAGGTGAGGTGGAGGAGGAGAATCTAGAAAATGAAACAGGGTAAGGGCAGAGAGGATCCCTGCTTTCTATTGTGCTCTTTTCTACTTTATTTTATTTTGTTCTGACATTAAAAAAAAATTGTGATGCAGAGATCATGCATATTTACACAGACACCAGAGTAGGCAGATGTACACAAACTCATGTATCCACATTCAGTCACACACGTACCTATGCCAAAGGGATGCTGCCCAATCTAAACAGCAGTTTATTCTAAACCCTAAATCTCATTAAGCTTGTGAAACCAGACGACTGCCTGACAGCACAAAATGTTGAATCACTTCCTGCCATGTTAACATATAGCTTCCATGTGGTTCTGCGGCCAATTAAGGAGAACAAAGTCGAATGGTTAGTGGCAGTAGAATGAGTTGAAAGACCATCATAAAGTATACTGTACAGTATAACTGTAAATGCAGAATTAAGTGGTATTTTCTCAAATGTAATTGCTGTAAAGTTGCAGTGTTGGCATGCCAATTCTTTTTGGTGGTGTGGACTCAGCAGTAAAAAAAAGTCATGACTGAGTCCAGCATGACAGTGTGAAACAGAGCATTATATCAATTTCGGGATTAATAGATACTAAGTTTCGATTGGCCATGGTTAATGGAGGGTAAGAATACATCCTTCAGTGTGTGCATGCAGATGATGTAAAAGTGCGATGTATTCAAATAAGAATTTTTTTTTTTTTTTTTTTTAATGGATGTGTGCATCAACGTGTGTCTGCTTGTGTGTGTTTGTGTGTTGTTGGAGTTCTTCGGGCGTCCAGGCAGTTACAAAGAGGGTAATTCATCTGATCAGGCTGATTGGTCTCCAGTAAATAACTCACTACAAGATTAGAGGGGGTAATTCCTGGGCCAGAACAGAAGCTGGAAGTGCTAATCAATGGAGCTGCCTCACTGACGAGACGACATTTTGGCTGCTTGACCACTAATGTATTGGGGTGGGGCGGGGGGGGGGCTCAAGAGAGAAAAGAAGTGGAGCGTGTGTGTGTTGTTTGTGCAACCAAATTGTTTTCATTGTTTTTTGCATGTGTGTTTGTGGTTGTTTGTGACCATGCACATTTACGGTATGTATATTTTGATGTGTGCATCCGTGTGTGTGTGTGTGTGTGTGTGTGAGACTTTTCAACACTTGACAGTTTGAACTCTTTTCAAACGTAATGCGTGATTAATGAAGCTGCTTTATAGTGGTGAGCCAGAGCAGGGAGAGCAAGTGAGCAAGGGTGGGTGTTTGAGTGGGCTCCAGAGTCACAGGACCGGGACAATATTGACATCTCCATTATTTACTGAGTGATTGGAGCAGCAAAAGGGCTGCTGATTAGAAAACAATAAATGCTGTTATTGGTGATCAGGGCCTTAGCAGGACATTGCTAATGCATGTCCCAGCCTTTCTAATTACTGCAGCCACTGAGCACTGGACAGTGATAAACCAATAGCTATACGGTCTATCCACCTATCTATCTGTTTGTATCTTTAACTTTAGAAAATGATAGATATTATAGTTATAACATTTGTTATAACACATGTTTAAATTCTATGACAGAAATACAGCACACAGAGTAAAGTATATAGTACATGTATAAAGTTTTATAAAGTATTCTTTTAGAAGTTCTCACTCATCAGCATAGTGAAAAATAGCAGTGTGCTTAGTGTGCTGAAAAATTGTCGCTACATGTGTGCATGAACGGAACAGAAGACTTCATATAGACGTTCAGTGAAAAAAAGAACGAGAAATCTTCCATTTAACCTAATATTAAGAGAAGGTACTCTTGAAAATATTAGGCAGCAGGGTCTCCTACAAAAGAAAAGGCCACATTATCTGTACATAGCAGTTTAAGTATTACTAGCAGAATATCCTCTAACATAACTCACCACTTGAAGCTCAGTACTCTCTACTCCATGGACCCACCATCAAACTGCCTGGCAGGCTATCCTGTCTCCACATACCTGTGGTCTATAATTCCTTGTCATTGACCTCATCAGTTACTAGTTACTTCTTTTTAAAAACCATCTGAGCCTTGTCTGCCTTGGTTTTGAGCTGGTCCAATCCCAAGAGGTGTGACGTTAATTAATTTATTGAATGTTATTTTGTTATCAGCAGTTCAGACCTCTGACCTTGAATAAAAATCAGATGCAGACCAACTGTGAGTAATAAATTTGAGAACCCCTGCTTCAGAGCGTCAATGAGAAGAATGGCAAAGAAGAAAAAGTGTAATTTAACTGTTGCATCAGAGGTACGTGCAACTGTTACGCACGGCTGTGGCTGTTTATTGGCACCAGTTCATCATGTATACCTGTAAACCACCATCATGGCAATCATCAAAATTAAATGTGAGAAGGATGATCAACAATTAATCTATAGAGCTCACATTAAAACAGACTTTACAAAGTGCTTCACAATTCAGGAAATGAAGAGATCCTTAACATGGAGGTAATGGTACTAATGTAAATAGAAAGTGATAAAATTAAGTTAATTGAAAATGTTAAGTGCAACTCAGACTAATATTTCATAGAATTCTGTGTAGAGCGCAAAACAACAAAACTATCAGTGAAATCAGCAAACAGCCTAAACATTGTTTTTCTATAAACACATGTACCAGAACTTCGTATTTCATGTCCACCTCATCATTGACCCACAACTATCTCAAGAAAAGCGTGTGTAGTCCTTGTCTGAAGTATGCATGAGATGTGCACACTCTCACAGCACATCCTTCTTCTCTAAATATCAGCTCGCATGTGGAAAAAGGCGTATGCAATTGTTCATACACATCGGCATGCAGCAGGAGAATGTGTCTCAGCATTTTCAGATGTGAGACCTTTTCATGTTGGAGTGTGAACACTGGTAGAAGGTCTCTATAATAACTTGTAGCATTAGACAGGTAGCTTGCGGTGCATTCAGATTGAAAAGAAGACAGAAAGTACTCATCTTGTTGGATTTATGTCTAGCTGGATAGAGAATCAAAAATATCAGCACTCAACTTTAGCTTTCCCCCCACTGCCTGTCCGAATTTATGTGTCTGTTAATATGAAGTGACAGTGCTGTCCTTGACTCTAACACCTGTCAGCGGTCTGCAAGCAGCAGGGCCCAGCACCCCAAATGATATAAAAATACACTGTGTTGACACTGCAATGAACCACTAATCAGCTGGCATGTGTCACTGTGTTGTGAGTCTAGAAGGAAATGAGTGGACCAACTCATGCTGAGTGTCAGCGATGTGTCCATGACTGTGCTGGTGTGTCGGCAGCCATCAGACAGACAGACAGAAGAACCAGGCTTCTGTTTTAAGTAAATTATAATGTTTATTCTTTATTTTATATCAATTCTTCTATTTTTAACATATTGCTCATTTACGTACCTCTAGTGGCAATTCAGCCCAGCTTGTACTGTACTTACACAATAGCATTGATCTTTACAACAGACAGCAGATACAGCACAGCAAACATGCGTTCCTCTTCAACTGTCTATGCATGTAAAATAAATCTTCTATTTAGATTTGGCTTTCAAATTTCAAGCTGGCCGTGGGTTCACTAACTGATTCAACACTGCTTTATGTTTATAAAATAGCAATTGACTGACATCGAGCTGATGTAGCAAGCTGACAATTACTATGCACCATCAAGCAAAAACATTAGCTCACGTGGCGATATACTGGTCACATCTTGGACACTCACCTGCTGAAGCTCCCTCCACATCTTGCACACTGTTTTCACTGCATGAGCTTCAGCCAATGTTATACTGTCATTCATATTACACATAGAACAAATATGCTTATATATCAATCAGTACTGCTGTCTGAAACAGCAACACAACAGCTTGTGCTCAGCTGCACCCACAGCGTATTTATACTCTAAGTCTGTTTTGTTTTGAATTTCATGAGTAATTGTATTGTTGTGTATTGATTGAGTATTTGTCTGTCAAAAACGTATGAGTGCATGACAGCACTATGGCTGAAAGCATCCACATCGTTTGGAAAACTGAGTGCATATCAAACATACACAACAGAAACAGAGCTGTGCAGGCTCTGCCTGTTGAAAAAGCCTCCAATCTTGGCAGCAAATGGAGCAACAGATGAGTGACTGGTATTAATCAGCAACACACTTGAACCATCAGTCATAAATTATGTCCATTTTGTACACCAAGATAGCAAAATATGACTTGTTGCACTGGAATAGAACTAAGGCATCAGCACCGTGGTGGAGCAGGCCAAGAAAGCCACCAACAACCAACCAAATCAAAGCTGGCATTCCAAATGATTTTTAATCAAGAACTCATCAGTATGTAAGTATGTGTGGCGATGCACCATAAAACATTCAAACTGACACATTTACTGTGGTTCTAAAACCTGTTTGTAATATCACAATGCAGATAAGGTCACTTCAAGTATTACTCAACCGGGCTTTGTTAAGTTTGTCTGATAATCCCGGAAGAACACGTCCATCCAGCTTGGGTTTGCTTATTTGATTTGAGAAAACCTGTTTGTAAATGGAACAAGATGGTGTGATGATACTGTAAAAAGTGCATCAGTGATGTTTCTACTTATTTTTCAAATGCCCAGACAAAGGCAGGTGTACAGGGTCACAGTTGGGACTGGACACTCATCTCGGTTGCAGCCTCACCGGCTTGTCAGACTGATAGACACACAGCTTTAACTGAAAATGTCCACTCTGGTGAGTAGAAAGTATTATAAAAGTAAAAATCAGAGTCTATAGCCCTGTAATTGCACACTTTTCTACTTTAAAGCTTTAAACTAAAAGTGTCACTTTTCATGCAGCAACAGCAGGACCCAGTTGCATCACCTGTAACTCTTCAACCAAGTCAGTGTCTTGCAGTGAACCTTGCTAACACCTCAGAGCTGTGAGCTTATTTCATTCTAAATATCTTCAGAGAAATACATCTGAAGACTGACTGAGAGAAAGTGGGAGAAAAAAGTGGAGGCAGGAAGAGTCCTATTTTAGCAAGCTGTGAGGGAAATCAGAGAGCACATGAAGATGGACTCTTAAGAGTGCTTTAGAGGTAACTGTGAAAGAAGACAAATAGGTACTTGACGTGAGATAAACACATACACACACCCACACATACACACACAATCTTGCACAGAAATGTACGTAACCATGCACAGGCACATTTCTGTAAAACCTGCATGGTGCTTATTTATGCTTTGATGCTGCTCACTTTAAAAATGACCCACAGTAAATACTATGTAATGGTGTCAGTGAAGAGTAGCGTGAAAGAATCAATTAATTAACGTGTGAGCAAGTTCTGGATCCAGTAGGGGTTTTACACCAAAAAAAAAAAAAAAAAAAGTATCCAGGGCATTTACCCAAAAATCCAAGCCAGGGCATAGAGGAAATAACATGATAACACAAGATGTTTGTGACATTATCACTGTGTTCTCAGGAGATAATGTCATCACGTCAGAAAGAGCCAAAGTTATTTAGTAATGGTGTGTTAGTGTACGTGTATTTGGTACAGGACATTCAGCTTGGTATGTGATTCCCTTGGTTCAGTAAGCCCTGTGACCTAAACAATTACTGTCAAAATAATCTATTCATGTCTTGCATGACTAGAGCAGATATTCTTTTGTGCGAGTTTTACTTGGGAAGTCTTGGCAGTGCAGCAGTTCTTGTCTATCAGCTTCACCATGCTGGTCAGCTTCGCCTGGTTAGCAGGGTTAGTCATTTAGCTCATGCAGTGTTGCTGCCATCTGAAAGGCAATCTCAAATGAGAGAGAAGAGCCGGAGGATCCCCCCATGACATTTAATTTCCATTTAGCTATAATGAAAATGGACAACGATTAATGTCAAACTGTGTGCAGACAATGTTCAACTGAAGTCTAGTGGAAGAACGTCAAACATTTACGTCTGCATCGCCCGCATGTGTTGAGTAGCAGAATGAGACAAAAACAGGCTGGAAGACGTGTCCTTCTCCCCACAGCGTTCAGTGAGCCTCTCACTGCAGTGTCGAACTGTGCCCTGCTACGATGTGCCTTCACGTATATTTTAGTCAGTCCATTGTAGGTTTCATTTTCTCAAACCCTTCACGATGTGCAGCTCAGCACAACAGTTAATCTCCCAACCAAAATGCACTAATGCAACCAAAACATACTCATCTCAGGATCAACTGTTGTACCCAAACACTAGCGTTTGTCTAGCTATCCTCACTGTTAATCTAGTTCCATTAGTCTTACCAATAAGCACTATTAGTACCCCTCTTGTATGAAACCCTTAATAATGTGTCTAGATGGTCTTTAATAGAATGTCGGCCTGGTGTGTGAGTTAAGTCTAACTTTATTTTTATCTAATTGTATTCATATCTCCACAGACATACACGTAAATTTAAACATTACAAAGATACACGATGACTCACAGTAACACATGCAACTCAGCTCAGCCTGTAGTTCTATAAAAAGTCTATGTGTGAATGTGAGTGTGTGTGTATGTGTGTGTGTGGCAGAAAGAGAGAGGATGAGTGACAGTGTCCCCACTGCCCAAGCTCTCCATATGGGTGGGCGGGACCTTGCGACTGACGAAGCGTCGGCCTGAAATCACCCATCTGCAACTTTGCAGGTGTTCCCAATGATTATATTATTAGCTCTATCCGCAGATCTTTGAGTTTTTTTCTATTTTTTTAATTTCTTTTTTTTTTTTACGAGCCTTTTTAGCATCCCAAGCCTCTGAGTCTGGGCGGAGTAGGAACATAAAATATATACATGCCTGGCAGTGCCATCTGCCTCCAAGATTTGCCATATACAACATACAGAGAAGAAAGCAGTTATGATCTGTTTGTGTTTGGAAGGCAGCATGGGCACACACAGATGCATTGTTCACTGTGTGTGTGTGTGTGTGTGTGTGTGTGTGTGTGTATGTGTTTCTAATATCAAATACATTAAGAATACACCGGTATCACAATTGGTTTCATTTCCCCTCATGCTTAAAAGCCAGTGCCAGACTGATATAAGTGCTTAGTGCTTTTTTTTTTTTTTTTTTGATAAAGGACAATGACTCGACTGTGCTTATAGTGGAGTAGTTGGAGTAAATAGAATGACTGGGTGTCCACATGCTCAATATTTTTAATCTAAATTTAAGATATTTACTCTAAAAAAATATCAGAATTTACTTTCAGAACCCACCTTATATAACATGTGCAGCTGTAGAAAAGAAACTTCTTGTCAGGTCATTAAACACATTAACTTCAGGACAATAAGGAGGACATCACTTCAGTATACTCGGAAACTTGTTACAATCTGGTAATTCAAAGAACCCAAAACACCACAATCAGACAGAGAGAACAGGAGACCAGAGAAGGTTAATTGTTTAAAGTCTTCCAAGAATGTACAAACAGATGAATCTAGACCAATAATAGAACTTGGAGATCTCAGAGGAGGAGCAACCCCAGTGTGGAGTCCAATCCTTACTGGAGATGCAGACAGGGCAAGGCATGAACAGAGACAGGTGGGGATTAAGCACCTGAGCACAAAAACATAAGAGTCAGGGAGCAGACAGGCATAACATAGATTTAAAAAAGTACTAAGGATAGTTTCAGAGCTCAGTCATTACCACGTGGATGAACGGACGAGTTGACGAATACTAGGTGAGCCACCGGTGCTTATATACTGTGGGAACAGGTGAGTCTTGATTGCGTGATTGAGAGCAGCTGTGCTGAGGAGAGGAGGAGGCCGAGCCCAACCTGTCAGTCACAGCCTGCAGCGAAACATGCATATGACAGACAAAGGAGAGACAGAAGGAGAGGGGAAACACCAGACACATTGAGGAAGAGGGGAAACTGCATATCCCCACAAAGCTACAGCATTTATTTTTCAATCATGTGACCAAACTTAATGAAAACAGGTACAATTGCTCTGACCATGCAATATGAATAGTAACAAACAGTGAGAAAGTAAATGTAGTCATTGTATTAAAATGACATGAAGACATAGTTTGATGGCTCCTGGAGGAAGCGTCAATGTAATTTCGGGGGAGGGAGGAAGAGCTAGAGGGTAGAGGGTGAGGTGGGTGGAGAGAGGTTTTGAGGTTATGGCAGAAGGGGGTCCAAAGGATGGAGGGCTGGCTAAAATGAGCCAGAGGTGAAGCCAAAGCTGTCACGTCCTGGCAATTTTGAGACAACTCCTCACTGATGTTGTTTGTTGATCAGCAACCTTGTTGTCTTGAATCGTGTGTCCCTGTGCAGTATGTCATGCAGGACCACTCCCAGTTGCCCCACTATAGTGGGACAAGGCCTGTAGGTCCAGCACTGGTGCCAATCTGGTGGGATGTGGGCTGAGGTACCACAGAAGATGCTGTACGATGAGGCCTTCTTTGTGAAGCAGCTGAGGTTGAGGTTAATCTGCTTCAAGTGAGGGACATCAGTGCAAGTCTCAATCAAGATGTTTTTTGATTGAAGCTTCCTCACTGCTTCTTCCAGCTGCTTCAGAATGAGTCCTCCTCCAGCAGGGACCCTTCTTTGACCTCAGTGTATTTAAGTAGGTCAATGGACAGGGCTGGATGTCATCATAACAATCCAGTAGGAAAACGGCTGCAAATTTCCCCACCAAGCCTGCTGCTCTTGCCATCTCATGACAACCACCTGAAGAGTGAGCATCCTCCTATTCTGAGTGACGCCTTCACAGATGACGTTGTCCCTGGAAATGTGTTTTTCTGCCACAGGGAAATGATTTGCTATAGCCAGCAAAGACCGATCCGTGGCCTCTCTCGTTCAGCGACCTCAGATTCTCGTATTCAGCCTCAAACTCCTGTCTGCTGGTTTGCTCTGAGGTGGATGTGGTGGTGTTGTCCCTCTCCTTCCCGGGTGCTGCAGCCTCCACTGAGGATGAGGTGGCAACGTCAAGTGGTAACCCTGGCACAGTCCCCGCAGGGTTCAGGCTGAAAGGTCCCCTGCTTCTTTTTGGTGCCCTCTTTTGTCTCTGGAGGTGTTTCTTTTTCTGTTTTTCTGGGCCCTGTGTGTCTAGAGCAACACTCAGAGATCTTTTTCTTCCTCTGTAGTGTATCTCTGTCAGCACCAGTCTTTTTGTTTCCATGTCTGGTCCTGACAGACATCACTGAGCTCTGTGGTGTTGTTACCTTCATGTTTACTAATGTACTGCCTTCAAGTACAATTTTAAGGCTCTTTACATGATGCTACTTCATACTGTGACTCTACCATATTCATATGACAGCTGTAGCTACTAGTTATTTCGAAATTAAGATTTTACATAAAACATATATGAAATTTTGTTACTGCCTGTGGTAGAAGAATTACTTGGATGTATATAAAGGGAGAGGTAGGTAAAAATATCTACTTTTTTTTCAGAAGGATTTTTGGATAATTGTACTTAAATATCAAAACTAAAAATACTCAGGCAGAATCAGCATTTATCAAACAGTTTTTATTCTATTGTTATGTAGGTTATATCACATGATTGTCTTACACCTTTCATTTAGAGGTGGTTGATATGACCTTAAATTTCTATCACTGTATTTTTTTTTTCTTTTGTTGTTGTTTTATTTTGTCACATATGAGGAAAGACAAAAATTACAAGAAAAGCAACAAAAAAAAGAAAAAGAACATGGATGTGTTTATTGTCTCCAAATGAGGTACAGGCCAACATGTGTTTTGGGAGGAGTAACCCCATAATGTAGGTTAGTTATAAAATATAATGTGATTCATTCTTGATTTAGACAAGGGGAAGGATTAGGCATCTCAGCAGCATTCATTTGGCAGAAAAGTATATGATAGAAGTACACAGTCAGTGTGCCACAGGGCATGTCTATCAAGTACATTTACATATGGCAGCAACAGACACCAGTGTTGGGAAAGCTACTTGGAAAGTGTAATGAGCTAAGATACGTATGTAAATGAAGATTCACTACACCGGAGCTTCCCCCAGAGAAATGTAGCAAGCTTGTGTACAGCAGCATGGCAGAAGTAGTTTACGACATCAAAGTATCGACATCATGTTGTTTTTATATACTGAACCAACTTCAAAATCAGTGCTCTCTCAGTCATCAATAAAGCTGTCAATCAAACAGGTAGGCAGACAAAACATGTTAAGTTCAATTGCTAATTAAACAATACAATGTTGTCTCTGCTCTCAAGACACAAAAAAAAGAAGAAAAAATATGTCCTCCACATAATAACAAAAAGCAGGAGACGACATGTATCATACATCGACATGTACGTTCATCTATGTGTGTGTGTGTGTGTGTGTGTGTGTGTGTGTGCACCTGTGCTTGCATGTGTATGTTCAGTTTAGACAAACTGATAACTCAAAATTTCATACTCAACTCAACATCGGTAGAAAAACAATAATAGTCAAGATTCCCTCGAGATCAATTCCTCTCCGTCCTCACCCTCTGCCATGTTTCCATCAAGTAAACTCAATCCTGTGTGTCTGTCTTCCCCTGCAGAAGAGACGTTTTAGACATCAGCTCAAGGATTGGTACATTATATCACGGTCATAAGTGCTTGTCGGCTGCACATACACATCGATGTATGATGTAGGTGTCACTTATTGATCCTTAACACTTTTATTTCAGACTGCAACAGAAAGCTCTACTGCGTTTGAGCTTCAGAAATGCTTGGGAAAATGTACCTCGTTGGATGCTACTGCACTACTTTATCAATAATAGAGCAAAGCGACTGAAAAGCTATTTGATTCAGAAAACAACAGTGCGAACACCACGCTACTGATAAATGTAGTAGTCACATCTACTGATGGGACACGCACAAGAGAATGCATTCATTCGCAAATGAGCTGTGTTTACTGCCAACGGTTTTATGAAGTGTTCCTGAGCTACAGTGGCCGGCAAGGGCATGTCTGCTGCAAAAGTCCAAACAGTTCCATTGGGAGAAATGTGCTGCAGCTTCAGAAACAATGCCAATTCATATTTATGAAAATTAAAATACAAACATTAATACACAACACAAATACAACAATGGAAACATGCTGCAAATTAAAAAGAAAAAAAAAAAAAAAACGTGCTTCAGAAATCTAAAACAAATAGAAGGAGAAATACACTGCATTTCCAGACAACACAATGGAAGTGCTCCAGGCCTCTAGGGGGAGCACTAAGTGGAAAAACTTGATGAGAGACTGGTATTCTAGAAAGTGTTTAGAGTGATAACGGTTTAAATCAGATACATTATCTGGGGAATATTCTGCAGAAAAACAGGGTTATGTTCAAATGTGTGGTTAGATAAGATAAGTTAAGATAAGACTTTACTGATCCCACACTGGGGAAATTAAGTCGTTACAGCCAGCAATTGTTAAAAAAAGCACAACAAAAAATAGGTGCTTCAGGGAAAGGGGAAAATGAGGAATTATTGTTTTTGTGGTTGGAAAAAAAGATGAGGAAAAAGAAAAAGCAACCACTATTTATCTGGCTGCAATTGAGGAAAAACTTCAGTCTCCTGCACGAAGGCTGGATGCACAACACACCCCTCCACCTGACCCTTAACTTACTTGTGCTTGGCTACATAGAGGGCACATGACTCCCTGCATTGGCACTGATAAAAAGTAGTTCAAAACGAACAGAACTGAAGGGGATACTGGCATTGGTGGAATAAGTATTCATTCCATTTACTGGAAGTGGAAACTGACAACTTCTCAACTTTGATCCTCCTGGAGTTTCCATGTGGGATTGTTTGTGCCGCTATTGCAAAGAAAACCAGATCGTGTTCTGTTTAGCTCAGAGCCCAGAACGACCAAAAATACAGGATGAACTGCATTTGTTTGTCCAATTTCTGTGAAGAAATGATCAACGCCACTTTGGAAATAAACACGAATAAAGAAGCACATTAAGTGAAGAGGTAAAGTTAGATTCTCATAATTCCATATGGAGTAGTAACATTGTTTTCATAGTGCTTTGTGTAAACAGAAAGAAACAATTGGAGAGAAAGCATGAGCTTATTCATACACTTACATTCTAGACAATGCTTGTCTAGAACCAAAAAAGAACCAGTTTATATTTTCTGGATTTTATGATGGCACAAAATAGCTCTGCATTAATTCGATGGAATACTGTTTGGTATCCGAAATGGAGACCTCAATGCAACCAATCAAATCTTAGCTCCTCAGCTGCAGCACATTAAAGAGGCCATATAATGCTTTTATTGGTTTTTCTCTTTCCTTTAATGTGTTATATAGGTTTTTGTGCACATAAAACATCTGCAAAGTTACAAAGCCCAAAGTCCTCACCAACAGGAACTCCTCTTCCACAGAAAACACTGGTTCTAAACTGCCTGAAATGCATTACATTACTGGTCTACATCATTCTATAACACAGCACCACCTGCAGCTTGGTGACCATCATCCGCCGAGGTGACCGGCACCTGTCTGCCATTGCAGATATGGAAGCTTTCATCTCCCCAACATCTGAGGATAGACGGAATGGAATGTTGTTGTATCAGAATGTAACGGAAATGTCCCAACAAGGACTGGAAAACTTCTGTGTGTGTTCAGCACTTCACTTCAGACTGCTTTGAGGGCCAGTACAAAGTTAGGAGCCAACACAGGAGCTGCTCTGTTGTTGGTTGCAAGAACCAACACAAAAGTCTTCATCTCCTCCCACCATCTGAGGATGTCAAGACCCAGTGGATGAACTTTATTTTTGTGATGCTTCAGAGAAAAACAATGGACTATATGAGAAAAATAACGTCTTTTTTGAACATTAAAAAATGTAGAAACCTAAAAATAAAAGAGTGAACCTGAAAACGAACATAATATAATCACGATAAACAAGAAACCAAAAGGAGCACCATTAGATATCATAATAGGCTTTACACGCTGTTTTGTGCACAAAACAAAGATGTAAAGATCTTGGTAATAGACATGTAACAGTGGAAGAACATATGATGAAGTGTATGATTTCAGATCACTCAGGGACTGAAGATGCATTTTAACATTTAACCAGTAATCAGAAAGCCTGCAGGGGAGCTGTAACCACACCACAAATTTGACGATGTGACTGAATGTGCTTGTTCTATAGCCAGTGGTCATGGCTTTGCAGGTGTGGGGTGTACACTAAGGTGTCTGTGTGTTGTGTTGCAGGCTTTGCTGAGCTAAAATAGGAGAGCAGGGCACAGAAATAATGGCACCAGTTCAATGACGACAGATAAATCAGTGTTTCCTCCCTGCCACAGAGATGGGGATGTCTGACGCATGTAGACACACACACACACACACACACACACACACGCACACACACACACACACACGCACACACACACGTTGTTCACCAAATGTCCCTCTGATGACCAATACACACACATATATACATATGTTATGATGGGTTGCTGCACATTCTGTATACTAACACACACACGCGCGCGCACACACACACACACACACACACACACACACACACACAAAATAAATTGCTTTGCATCAGCACCTATGCTATCCTGCCATGGATATGCAGATGTGACATCATGACAGCAGCAACAGCACACATGAGGAAGTGACAAGTTGTGATGGTTGGTATGAACATGGACATAAGGCACATGAATCAAAACAATGAAATATTATAATATTGAAGTAAGTTGGTGGAAAACTGATTTCAGGCTTAATACTGGCACTGATCAAGTGCCATGACTTTGCACTGGCACTGGCATTGGCTTCAAGTCACTTGCTTCTTGTACCAGTTTCATAATTGTATGTGATGTCATGACATCATCAGTGGGGTTGGAGCAGATTGTAAGTACAAAGCAGATAGCACAGTACAAATCTGGCTAGAGGCATCATACTTGTGCCTCTGCAGACTGCATCTTGTTGCAAGTTCTTGTTTTGTGTGCTTTTCTTATGCTTTATCTGCTGACAATTTACATGAGGGCAGTGAGTCTATGTATGAGCTGTTTGAGTCAACATTACAACCTACAGACCAGACAGGCATCCTGGACTTGTTTCTCCTGTGTGAAAATACAGCAGCCTTCCACAACGCAAATATTTTACAATTGCTGTCTTTTGAACAGCCCAGCAGCTGTATGGTCTTGGTGATATTCATACTATTCTTCTACATATATGCATTTTTCAGTCCTTTAGATAACACTTTAATCCCTGAAGAAAAGTCCCGTAAAATGAGTAGAGTGAGTATAGAATTCTTACACTAGCACATTCATTTCTTGCATCTGCAGTATTGGTAATAGTAGCACCATGCTGTATTTTGAAGCATAGTCAGCACTAACTCCCTGATTATTGGTTTTAATCAACAAAGTAGCACAAAATAAAGGCAATAACCAAATTAAAATCATAACGCATGTTATTAGACTGCAGTTTGAATCAAAATAATAGAGAATCCTTCTCTTGCTTGTATTTAGTTTTCTTATCTTTGTCTTTCATGTGTCATTGCCTTGTGCTGTGCAAAGACCCTCTGTAGAAGGGAACACGTCTGTTGTAAGTTTGTTATTCTGTTGTTGATATTTTTCTTTTCCTCCTTGTTGTCCTGTCATTTGGGGAGACCCAGCCCTCTCCCACATATATTGTACATTATGTACAGACACATACACATGTGCGAGCATGAGGCCATATGAGTCTTTTCTATGTCTGGTTAAAAAAGCACAATAATGATAAAGATAATGGAATTAGGAATACAGCGAGTTAATTATATATTTAAATGTAATCGAAGTGTTTTTTTTTTTGTTTTTTTTTTTTTTTTCAGGGTGTAATGTGTACAGTTTTCCTTGATTTCCAGTTCAGAAAGATAATCTCCTTTGTGATAATTAGAACCACAAGAAGTGATCTACTCTGTCCTGTTCAAGCTGATTGCAAGGGATGCTTATCAACTCTGAAGTCTTGGGAGGAAGGTCATGGTTGGTGGCCATAATGTTGAATTTTGTTTGTATGAATGATTTATGATCCAGATATTCCAGAAATTGTACTCCCATACTCCCATTACTGTACTTTTGGACAAAGCAAAAGAACAAAACCACGATGTTATTATGAAATATATGTTGTAATGCCTTTTTCAATGCATGTGCTGAAATTAAGTGGCTTCTTGTTAATTAAAAAAAAACACGGTTGTTCCAGGTGGGAATAAATTTAGGTGGTCCTAACATTTCGTGGAAGTTCCACTAGGCTGTCAGGACTCCTACTGTTGTGAATGTTTTGAAACAAGGATGGCATTTTGACTGTCTGAGAAATGATAGATCTGAAATGTGAATGTCTGGACAAAATGTTTGCTTTTTATCTAACAATGTGTTATCTGATTGACTGGGGTGGATCCACTTAAATATATACTGAAGCTGATTTACCATAGACTAATGGTAAAAATGTGGAGCTTCAGGCCTTTTTGTGTTTTGCTTTTTGTACAGTAACTGATTTAATTCTCAGTGTCTTCCAGTATAATTTGGAGATAGTAAATCTATGTGAAGGTGGGTTGAGTTGGAATCAACCAAAATAGATAACTTAGTTTAGAAAGTAATGTCACTTGTCATTAACATTCTACCCATAATGGAAAGTTGTAGGTTCATCCAGAGCTGGAGACCACTATATACCAGCTGTTGCTATGTAGTGGAAGGACTGAATATTCAGTCCAGTTGATAAAGTAGTTTGAAACATTTCAGAAAGTTCAGTTATTTCTTATAGTGATGGAGGAGGGTTTTGTAGAAACAACATAGAGACTGATCTTATGATGTGTGATGGGTGTTTGAATTCTTTTTCTGTAGCTGTTACAAAGGTTTCAATGCAAATGGTGAGAGAAGAGGAGAGTGGACATCCTTGCCTAATGCCCTTGTGCAGTAAGTTTTGTGATTGTCCATTGGTGATGCTGGTGGCTTAAGGTCAGGTGTACAAAGCCTTGATCCAGTTAATAAATGATTTCCCAAAGTCAAATCTTTCTAATGTGGTGAAGATAAATTTTAAATTTACCCTATCAAAGGCTTTTTATGCATCCAAGGTGGCTATGAGGGTTTCTGCCTATTGTGATGATGAAACTAAATGAAACAATCTGCATGTGTTACTGGATGAGTGTTACCTTTGATAAAACCTGTTTCTGGATGCGTTATGGATGTAGTGACTTCTTTTGGCCTGTGACATGTGAGCTTACTGCTGATTTTTATGTTCATGTTTATGAAAAATATAAAACAATAACCTTATGGCAAAACTAGGTCTTTGGGGCTTTAGGATAAGTTAAACTGTGGCTGTGTTCACGTTTGCTAGACGTTTTGAATTTGTTTTTTAGTGTAGTTTGTTGGAGTGTGGTGCTGGAATGTATCAGAAGTGTTTGTAGATCTCAGGATGGTCCTCGTACTGTGTTATTAGGCATAAGATTAAGAGCAGTGAAAAGCGTATCCTGTGTTGCTGATGAATCAAGCACGTTGGTTTGTTCTTCATTAAGATCTGATACAGTATGTCAATTATCACCACCACAGGCCAACAAACTGTCATCCACTTGCATGAATATGTACCAGCAACCTACAATAAACAGTTCAAAAGAAATAAATAAGATTGAAAACTCACTTGTGATATTTCATCTGTCTTACTCAAAAACGCAATTATTTACATGAATGAAAGTGCAAAAATGCATGAAAGATGAAAAAGTACAATGCCTCGTCAAGGTTGTTGACTCCAGCTTAATTATTATTGTAGTCGAGAAGCACTTTTGGCTTCTTGTCCTCCTTGGTGCTGACATTAGCATCTCTGTGTAGCGTGCTCATCACGACAATATTCCTTGTTCTTGTTGCAAACATATGGTACTGTATGTGTGTGTGTGTGTGTGGGGGGGGGGGGGGGGGGGTCATGGTGTTGTTGTTGGTGGGATGGGTGTGGTAAGGACTGGGAGTGGTCTGGAGGCTTATTGGGAAGTTTTTCATCTGCTGCCTGAACATAATAATCTCACACATTCATTTGTTATGGCTGCTCATTTTTTGACCTGGAACACAGCAGATGTGTAAAGTTTTAATGAAACCACTGATCACTGGTGGTCATCACAAATTTGACATCTTCAAATGCTTATTGTATAAGAATACATGAAGCCTTCAGTCAGTGAGATGAAAGCAACAAACTCTGGAAAATGAAGTCTATGTGGAAGTGTCAAAAATTGTAGTTTATGAAAGGTCACTTGAGGACACAGAGACTACGTCCATTGTTTAAAACAGTCTATGGTTAAAGTGCCATCCAATTCCATGGGGGCGAATGGGGTCGTGGTCACTGGAAGGGGTGGATCCTTGAATCTAAAATATAAATTGATCATGAGAGGGATGTCTATGAAAATCAGTGGTAAACTGCTGAGAAAATTGTAGTCAGCTGTTGAGTGCTGCAATCACCAATTATTGCTAAAACCACCTGTTATTGTGTTTATGCGGACTGTCAGGCACACTCATTGCTTTAGTTCTGGGCAACTGGAAATATTTGAAATATAACCCCGATTCCTAAAAAGTTGGGACACTGTGTAAAACATGAGTAAAACAGAAGTGATGATATGCTAATCGTTTTTGACATATACTCAATTGAAAACAGCACAGAGACTGACCAAAATCTCATATCCTCATCTCAGTAATTTCATATCCAGATAAGGATCAAACAAATCACGATGAGGCAAGTTTTCTGTAAATTCAATGAATAGTTGAAAACAACCACACGCAAAGACTTATTTGTCATTACATTTTGAATTATAAACTCAACAAATATTCAGAACTCACTCCTATTTGTTATAATTGATATTATTGATGTTGTTGATATTATTTCTCCTATTCAGATGTGCAAATGTTCACTTAAGTATGTAACAAAATAAACAACATTTGAGGGTCAAAAGAAAACACTTTTCAACTACAGTTGCAAACAAAATAACCAAAATCTGATTTTGGGATTTGTTTTTTGCACTTGACTACTTTTGTGGCTCTTATTCGTAGACTTTGTCTGTACCATTTGCTTCTTGCATGGATGGAAAAAAGGCTATTGGTGCTTCAGACTGTTGTGGGGATCAGTCAGCAGCATAATTTTCAAAGTACGACTTTCATATCTAAACCACACTGATGAGACGAATTCCTCGTTTTGTCTCAGCTGGTTGGAGTCCTCCTCCTGTTTGAAATGACCACATTCTGCATCCCGTTCACTCTCCTCCATGTTTGTTTATTTCCTGCTCGTGTTCGTGCAGTGCAGAAGAACATAAAGCGTTGTCCAAATGACGAAACGTTTCCTCATCATGCATGCAGAGTACTGGACTGAGTACTTCAGGTTGGTGTTTTATGTTCTAAAATACAGATGTTACTATTTTGAAGGGTTTGTAATTTGTCTGAACATGGTGATTTGTGTTGGTAATTGTCATTTTTGTGCTAGTTTGCAGTTTTAATCATTGGTAAGGTGGCTGTGATGTTTCGTATACCCAAGACCCAAAAAGGCAGAAATTAAAACCTTCTATATCAGTGTGTTCAACCTTCTATTACTCAGTGCCAGTAGCAGGGATACAACTTGAGGGTATTACATTTCAAAAGAGACCAAAATCATGCATGTACTCCAAATGGTTCAAGAACAGCTGATAATCTACTTTGGGTATATTTTTGTATTGAGTGGTGTGTGTTCAATGGAGAATTGTATACTGTGTAATAGATCTCGTCATAGATCTGTGTTCTTTGTCATTATCTGCACCAGATGTAACTCTGGAGGGGATCATGAGTTTGGTTGTGAGTGTGTGTATTTAATCTTGCATAGTACTGGAGACATCAGCAACTAATATTTCTTGTGCACATTTATGACTGTATGCTCAAGGACCTCTTCTGTTTGCTGTGATTCACAACTGTTGAAAAACCTGCTTTATTGACCGTTCTTATCGCCATTGACAGCTGATCTTAACTCCAATCAAGTGATCAACAACCACTTCAGTTTGGAATCTTGTTCCTGCTAATGACAAAGTTTGTGGCGGTCACATGTCCACACAGCAGACACCATGTCAGCGTACTGCTCTCACTACGACAGCGTTCACTTGACACTGAAATGATGTCTAAACTAGTTCTGTCTTGTCCGCACATTTCGAATATGGATGTATAATAATTCAAAGCGTCGAGCAGCCAACCTTTCTGTGCAGTGTGCAGTTTTCCTTTCATATTTGTGAGTATTCTCAGTGTATTTTTACATCAACGCTGATATTTAGTGTATGATTGACATTTAATGAAATCAAAATTTTTCGTTGAACCGGACTTGGTGCAAAAGAGGTGTGTCTTGGAGTGTTGGAGGGTAGCTTTCTTACAGCCCAAGCAAGTAGGCCCCTCTGAGCCCATACTTCTGGATCAAGCCTTGAAATGAGATGAATGAGATGTCTTGGAATAAGTGGCAGTGATGTGTGATTTCTTTCTGTTTCCATGTGTCTAAGTGAAGGGGAAATCTGTAGAGCAGAGCTGGGGTGTGCATGCGAGGAATTTTTCAAATTTGTGATTTGCTAATTTCAAAGATTTTCTAACAGGCTGTCAGAGCTGGAGAAATTAGGGAGTTTCTGAAGAAGTTGTGGTGTTTTAGTTTGATATGATAGAGTTCAGTGACTGGATGTATTTTGCTGAAGGCTCTATTGGAATCATTGAAGAGCTTGGCTATAAGGTTGTTTGCAGTCACGTGACATTAAATTCAGACGAAGGGCTGGAAGTGAAAACTGCAATGGATGAGATGAAAGAAAGTTCTTACTGGACTAGTTTATATGAAATTGTGAAGACAGGTACAAACACAAAACCAGAGCAGGAGTTGGATGTGTAGAGCACCGTTCGCCCCATAGCATTGTATTACAATAAAAAAATAGCAATATGTTTGCTAATTCAAATGTTTTGTTCTATCGTCCCTTGAATTGTTTGGATGCTTACCATAGAAAAACACAATACAGTGATTAGATTTAGGCTATTCTTTATTGCACATATTTTCAAACAGTGTGGCTCACTTTTACAAGAGAAATGATTTGAGGATATGAGGAATAAGCCATGAGTTTGGAAGATGTGATGGCATCTAATGCAAGTTTGGCTGCAGCTGCTGGAATGTGAACTTCCCCAAAACAAACAGAGCAGGACTGAGTTGCCATTATTACTATAAATCCTGATAGAATTTCTTCTTAGCTCACAGATCGACATATCCACAAAAGTGGATATGTTGGTCCTGAACAGTTATTTCCTGAATGTCACCTGTAATCCCAATAATAACAACAGTGGAAAGCTAATATAGCTAAAAGCTTATCACTATATATATATATATACACACACACACACACACACACACACACATATATATATACCTCATCTGTTCACTTGTTCACTTATACTTTTTACTTTTACTGTACTGCCACTTACTACTTGTTGCACATGTCACCTGTTTACATACTGTGTTGCACATGTTTTTATGGTTTCATAGAAATTACTTGCACTACCTGCACCTACCTTATACTGTTTATACTTGATGCCACTTGACTATTTGCACTTCTGGTTAGAGGTTAAACTGCATTTCATTGTCTCTTCGTTGCACTATGACGATCACAATAAAGTTGAATCTAATCTAATCTAATTTAATCTAATCTAATCTAATCTAATAACATGCCCATTGCCTTCGGGTGTAAAGGTTGGTTACTACTAGTGAGCTAGTGTGACAGACATGCTAACATTTGCAGCTTCCATTAGAGCTTTTCTCATGCACACTGTACCAACATTGACTGACAGTACTGCCAATGCCTAGATACAGGTTAATGTGAGGGGGAGGTTAGAGCACTGTTTTAAAACATTACCAATTTTTACTAATAGTGGGGTGAAATTGACATGAATGGATGTTTTACCTGTCTTCACAGAAGTTTCCTCATACATAGTGTTTTTTTTTTTTTTTTTTTTCTATGTGCATTAGAACAATGTAGTGCATCAGCAGCGGACAGTGAGGAGTGCTTTGGAGCTGTGAACACAGCCTTGCTTCTCCCTAATCCTGTCTGTATCTGTTTGAATCTCTTACTCTCCAGCTCTCAGATTCACATACTGTGTAAGTCTGACGGCAGACAGCAGCTCAGCTCTGTTCCGTTGTCTTGTGCTATCATGGGGGGATTCTCAGGGGATCCCGTGTTCACATCACTCTTCTACTCCACGTTCTACAAGAGTGCCTTGTTTGTATACATACAAAAGTGCTTGTCATTTTTATTGTTCGCTCTTGTTTTTGCAAGTGATGTTTTCTCCTCCTTGGTGCTGTCTCCTTTTTATTCTGTCGCCAGGCTCTGCTGTCTTTCAGTCTGTCTGTGGGTTGCTGTCCCTTCCATCCACTTCAAATTCAACCTCATGATGATTTTGCCTTCCTCTTTGTCAGTGGTTGCCTTTGACTGAGGCGGAAGGCTCGGATGTTTGGTAATGGCCACTTAGGGTAATCAATGGGCCTCTTTGAAGTTGTGAGATGAAAGAGGAGTTTGACAGCTAATGTGCGCCTGTCCTGTGACGTGCACAGCATGGCAATGCCTGCACTCTTTGAAGGCACATGGATGGGTGCATCAGGTTGGATTTATCCCCCACTGAAGACTCACCTCAGCTGCGGAGCTGGCACAATGGCAAGTGGCAGTTGCTCTTTCACTTTCTTATACACACATGTACACACACGTACACAAAAACACACACTCTCACTTTCTGTGTCCTCCTCTCTCATCCTCCGCCTTCCTCTCTTTCACCCTGTTTTATATATCTGTCACATCGGCGTTCCTCCTATGCAGCTCGTGCCAGCTCCCATTCCACGCTCTCCCTCAGAAATGTGTTCAAGTAAACATTTCACGCTTGCTTATGCTAAAGGGAAGTGGCAGCGGCAGGTATGTGACAGGCAGAGAACTGTCTGTGCCCAGGGCTGCCATTGACAAACCGAGCCCCTCTTCTTTCCATGCTGCATTTCTCGCCTAAATAATAGATATGTGTGATTGGGGGACAGCATTTGATGAGACATTCGTTCTAATCATCAAAATGCTCACAGAGGACACTGCCAGTGAGGGAAAAACAAAGCAACGCTGCTCATGATTGTAATGTAAATAATTTGTGCTAAAATGAAAATGAGCATAGCGGGAGGGGTGCGCCGCAGTATATGCAGCTGTTGCATTTGACTCATTTCGGTGCGCTGTCAGTCCCGCGCATCCTGATTCGCTCAGCAGAAAGCGAGTGAAACATGTCCTTTGAAGCAAAAGGAGCAAAGGGGGAAATAAAAGGAAAACATTTGCAGAGGGGGATCATTTCCCATAACCACCAGCGGTCTTTGAACACGCTGCATGGTGGTCCACAGCCCCTCCAAGGAGAGAAGATGGGGATGGATTCTGGGCAGCAAAGGCCTCCCCTTTACACACGCACACACACACACACACACACACACACACACACACACACACACGCATGCTCACATACAGGAGGTGGGGGCAGGCTGGGATGTGTACAGGAAGTGATCTTAGCGTCTGCAACACTCTTCCCCTCCCCCTGGGGGGCTGTTAACTTACTGCAGAGCTCTTTGGTATGGTTGAGATGGTGTGTGTTTGCTGTGTGTGTCAGGGAGGTTAAGGCAGGGAGTCTTTCTTTCTTTCTTTCTTTTTTTCTTTCTTTCTTTCTTTCTTTCTTTCTTTCTGTCTTTCTTTCTTTCTTTCTTTCTTTCTGTCTTTCTGTCTGTCTGTCTGACCCACAGAGTCAGGTTAATGGTGTCTTGTAATGTAGCCCTACCACATGCTCCTCTAACCTAAAACACATGCCATGTTCATACAGGCTTTATGGCCAGCAGGAGCTCGTTCTCTGAGCCTGCAGTTGATCTGTCTCTCCTGCTTATTGGAAATGATGTAACTTCAATTCTTTTTTTTTTTTTTTTTTTTTTTTCAGCTTAAAAAGAAGGTGGAAACTAAAACTTTTGGAATGTTGTAATAAACAGTGACAAATGAATTAAGGCTTGTTTTGCCATATGTAATCCCTGATTTACAGCACTACAATCCAACCTGTGCTATAGTTCACAAGGTCATATTTTTCCAACAAAAATCAGAATGATTTTTTCATATACAGAAGCTTTATGTTGTCCTGTAACCTCTTCCAGGCAATAAATATTCCTTTACTAAACAAACAAACATTCCTAAATGTATGAATGCAGACTCCATCACCTGTCTTCAGCTGCATTATTCACACAGGACAAAAGCTTTGTGAAGCAACGTCCGCCCGTACATCTTTTGCAGATATTGCAAATACTTTATCAGTTGCACATGAAAATACAGATTGTAATAGTGAAAATATTTACACAAAGGCATATGCTGTACTTTCAGCCTTTGATCATGCAGCAATGAATGAAATATGCAGCTATATCACTTACAAAAGAGAAGAGCTTTGAGAGGAAATGAGAAATGCCAGCGCTTTGAACATGTCTAAATGTTTGTAGTTTTTGCTCCTCACTGTCTGAGGCTTAAACTGTTTTGGCAAAAGAGAATACCAATCTAACTCTGTTTTCACGTCCTTTTGGTTTTGGCCACAGATTCATAAAAAGACATTTTTTCCTGGTCGCCATTACGGGATGGATTCTTCTTTTAGCTCTGGCTCTCAGATCTGTCTGTGTATATACTACAGGTAAAATCTACTACCAGGATGCACGCCATTAAATGTTTAATCCATGAAAATTGGTACGACTCTTATCACAAATGCCAGTTTGTTAAAAATAAAAAAGCCTATATGCACATCCTCGCCAAGGTTAAATCCAAAGAACAGATTGTAAGAGCTCAGTCTCAGCAGCGTCTCTGCATAAGGAAATATGCGTATAAATAAAAGAGGAGTTTAGTGAAGGGACACTTTTTGGTGTCCCCCTTTTCTCTGCCGTTCTTAATCAGAGACTCTTTAAGTCGTTGGTTTGATCCAGCTTCTTTTTCCCCTCTCTTTGGTAAGCTCCTCTGTGTAAAATATCTCTGCGCCAGTAACACCACAAAGGCTTACTTATCTGGGCATTACCTATTAAAGGTTTAAACCCTCGTGTCTCTGATAAACACTGCCTATAAGGCTTTTATCTCCCCCCGGCCTTATCGCACTCTTGAAGGTCCTTCTCCCGAGGCGCAGTAATTTGTTTAATTAAAGTGTCATTTTGGGAGGGAAATACAGCCACGGCTATGGTACGAGATGCAAAGAAGTTTGCCAGCGTGTTGATGTTGAGCATTTCTCCATTCTCCCTGTCTGCCTTTCATTCATTTTTCTCTCTTCCTCCCAGTCTTTGTCCAGGGATTAGATTTAGATTAAGTCACTGGTGTTTCCTTTCTGTTTTTAGTGTGATGATATTTTTTTTATTATTTTTTATTTTTTTGAGATGTTTCCAGATAGAGGTTATGGCAGGCAGCAACACGAGTGGAAGAAGACAACAGAATCAAATCTAGTTTGAGAGCATCCCCTTTAGCTGCTATCTAAATGGAGCCCTGGGAGGATTGGCTTTCTGGCCTTGAAGCTTGTGTTGTCAGCACTTTGGGCGATTTGTGTGTGATTTCATTAGGAACCAAAATAACAGCCAATGAAGAGGAAAATAGTGTATGCAAAGTGCTGCTGTATCGTCGGTGCAGTATGTGCTCTTACCACTCACAGTCACTCTCACATCCATACTGCCTCTCCAGAGCCCATAAAGCATTCCATCACTGTGCACATCGTGGACACACTCATTTATTTGCAGGTAAATGCATGAATGCATACTTCCTCACAAAGTTCCTCAGCATCAAAATAGGTGTGGAGTGTTATATTGTATTTCTTGTTTTGCTCTTTTTTTTGTTTTTTTTTAGCTAAAATTCTTTTTCAGAGGTTTTCACACACTGACAAAAACACACTTCAACTAAATTTTGAATGAAGTTTAGAAAATAGTTTAACGTAATGAAAAATTAATGATATTCTAAAAGTTTAAAAAGTTTCTTTCTAATTCTCTTTAAAGACACACACTTTCATACAGCTGTGGGTTTGCTAAGGTATTTTTTTGGAAAGATCAATATTCGTTTGTTATAAGAAACAGAGAAAAGAACAGACTGGGCTACGGATTAAACCAAAGCTGCTGACATTTAGGAGCATATATGAATATGATGCAGAGAATTATGTTATATAACACTGTGTGCACATAAATGTGTCATTTGAAAGTACGTAGAAGAACATAATGTTACACCTGCAGACTTCCTCTTTTTGTGATATTCAATATAGAGCAGTCTCTTTCTATGTGGAGTGGGCCAAGTGTTTTACATGACACAGCATATGCAACATATCAAAATTGGCTGTTCTTTGCATTGATTTTTCCCCAAAATACCAAACTGATCCAGATGTGCAAGCTCAAAAGCCTTCAGAGCTGTAACCTGCACCTTCGTCTCATCTCTGTCTAGACAGAACTCCATCTTCAGGAACTGGGGTCAGCTATGCCTTCTTTATTCAGGGTGCTTTTTGGGGAACATTGATACCAAATAGGGTGACAACAGCAACGTCAGCTGTGTTGCCACATCCTCCACTGAACATGGCAACAGGGCATGAGAGTGAAAGATTTATGAGGTGTTGCATGCAGACACAGCGGTAAGCTGCTTTCAAAAGGAGGAAAAGAAAAGCGAAAATTATAAAAAAGAAAAAATGGAGACACAGAAAGATCAAATGGAAGCGCATGGTAAGGCATGAAAAAACGACTCAGCCTGCCCATAAATTGATGGCAGAGAGGAAGGCTGTCATTATCCACACAGGGGCCCCGGGACAGAAAGGTGTGGCATCCAGATGGTAGGGGAGAGGAAGCTGGGGCCAAGTTTGAGTAATTGATGACTTAAAAATAAACCCCTAGCATTCATCTTGGGAGGGATAGAAGAAAGATTGCCCAACAACACAAACACATAGCATCCAGGTCAAGAGCACTTCCACAACTTCCTTGTAAAAGTTTGAGGAAGAAAAACTCTGGAAGAAGCAGGGGCACAAAGGAAACTTTAGGACAACTTAAAGGACAATTTGTGTTTAACACATTTTTACCAACACATCCTAATTTTTTTTTTTTTTTTTCAAACATAAATTAACGGCAGCATAATGTTACATCATCCAAGCATTATTTTATTGGAAGCTGCACATCAAATATGAGCTGTCCCAAATGTAATGCAGAGCTGACAGAAATATGTGTTTTTGTCTAATTTGTTAGGAAAAAAATCCAAAATTTAATTTTATTGGTATTTTGCGTTAACCCTGAAATGCATTGGTGTTTATCTCAGGTCTTGAGCAACAACACAGTCGAAACCATTGAAGTCATATTACTTGTAAACTTTTCAGAACATATTCTTAATGATAACAAACACAAAAAAATATATTTTTGCCATTTATGAAATTTACATCTATATTTTTTATTTATTTTTTTCTTCCCAGAATGATATATTAACAAGCTAGCATGCTATTATTAATGGTTATAGTGTACCAGTAGCTCAGGAGGCAGAGCGGTTGTCCACCCATCAGAAGGTCCCTGGCCTCGGCGTTCCACATGCCAAAGTATCCTGGACAAGATACTGAACCCCAAAACTGCCCCCAATGCTGTGCCATCAGTGTGTGAGTGGATAACGCTCGTAATGAGCAGGTGGTTTAGCTGTCGTATGAATGTGTGCGAGTCTACAGAAGTCCTTTGGGTTTTCTTGACTTCTAGCTGATAGCTTAATTGTTTTTCTCGTGAGTCAGATTGAGGCCAAACTCAGATAACAGACATTGGAAGGAAAAAAAAAACAAAACAGACTTCCTCTGTTGGCGTTGACGTGTAGTGTGCCAACCGTGCTGGGTTTAGGGGATCTATTGGCAGAAATGGAATATAATAATCAGAATTATTTTTCCATCAGTGTAGAATCATCTAAAAATAAGAATCATTCTAAGGTTTTCCTACCTTAGAACGAGCTCTTCATATCTACAGAGGGAGCGGGTCCTCTTCCACAGAGTCCACCATGTTGTACTGAATGTTTGTACAGTAGCCCTGAAGTGTCAAACCAAACACTGACTCCAAGAGAAGAGTGAAGCAAGCGGTATTCAGCTGGTTGCAGTGTAAAACCTCACCTCTAGATGACACTAAATCCTACACACTGGACCTTTAAAGACACTCGCACCCTCTCTATATTCCTCATCTTTCTGTCTTTTCTATGTCCCTCTTCTCTCCTCCAGAGAGCCGTATGAGGATTTGTGCCCGCAACCTGTCTGACAATGGCATGCTGTTGTTGACAGGTGACAAACAGCTCTGAAACATTATTTCAATCACTGGACAATACTCCCATGAAATCCAGATGTTTTTTTTTTTTCTTTTTTCTTTCTTTCTTTGTAGGGATTACACTGAGACCAGATGTTTAAAAAGTGTTTTCTGGGAAGAGAAAGTGGTGGTAAAGTAACAAGTTGGAAATATAATGTAAATGTATAGTACAAGTGATAAAATCCTGTAGTGGCTTTCATTTTAGCATTTGCAAGTGAGCCAGTAAATACTAAACAGTGAAAATCCAAACTAGAAAAAGGGATGTGGAAGGCTAAATTATGCAAGAGAAAAATAATTAAGCAGATCTGTGTAAGTGTGAGCCTGTAAGAGCTAAATGTAAAATCTGTCTGTCGTCTCCCTGTGATTGGCTATCTCTGAGACATGTTTTTAAAGCCCTGACGCGTTATTAATAAAACAAACTCTAATAGAAATATCATTGGGCTTATTTTTCAATCAGGCCCAGCATCGCTGCAATCCGCAAAGCGTGACATTAATTAAAGATTGATGGCCGGGCCGTTCATCTGAGCCGCTGTTGATCCGGTAATTAAAATGACAAAAAAAGATTTATTTATAGAAATTTGCCCAACTTGTTTCATTTCCTTGTCAACAGGGCTTGATTTTCTGTCTTTTACCGTAGGGAAGGAAGTCCATGTGTTTCATCTTCCTCTTTCTCTGCTCCCGTTGATGGCCGTTGTCAGAACAAGCTGGAGTTTGTGTGTATGGGTCAAAGGTGGCTCAGAGAAGAGAAGGCCACACGGGCGATAGGGCCTCTCACACACTGGGTTCGCCCTGTTCAATCAAACTTTTCAAAGGGATGAAAGTGAAAGTTTCAATGACCTTAGTTCAGCAGTTATTCAGAAAGAAAAGCAAATACAAATGAAATAGCTTTGCATTTTTATTTTGGTAGAGTAATTATGTAGTCTCTTGGAGTTTGACAAGGCTTCTAATGAGTTCTCCCAGGACCTCTCTTTTATTTGTTTGTTTGTTATTTTTAAGCTTGATTAAGTCCCCTTGTATTTAGCAAGCACAATCAAATCAAAGGGGAGGAAGATTAACTGTGTACATTTCTCCAACATCTTGAAGGAGGTGTAAGCATACTGCTATTTCTTTGTGCTGTGCACTGTTATCCCTCCTGCTATAGTCAGTAGCCATCTGCTCCAGCTGCGTACAGCGAAACACGAACAAAAGAAACCCATGCAGTGACTGACATTTCATTATTGTCATTTATTTATGTTGAACCTAACATGCATTAAAGTTTATGCAAGACAGGCATGACATGTTAGACTGACAAATGTATTACTGTACAAGCCTGGTCTGTCTTTCAGCCTCTCAGCGTCTCATATGGATGCACATACTTTAGTATCTGTATGAGATGCACCAAGCTCTCAACTAACTGCACTGTAAATCCATCTGCTGCAATATTAGATACTAAGAGCACGATGACGTTGTATAATGAGAAGTAAAGTCTTTAGAGGGGTGGAGGTCGGGGTAGAGTGTTGGGTCATCTTCAGTACCTGAACCTAAGAAAACTGCAGATGTTTTATAACATGAACCTAGGATGGCTCTGTGGCATCACTGGGATGAGAACGTGTTGGATGCCCACAGCAGTCGCTCTGAGCGTCTAATATTGCTGCAAATGGGTTTAGCAAAAGAAGCTGATTGTGCTTTGAAGCTGTTGTGGTTGATACAGACTGTGGACGTTGATGAGACATGTTGATTGTTTGTTTTTGTGAACAGCCGAATGGTGCAACACTTTACATGTTGCTGCCACAAGGAACTGTGGGACAACGTTATCTCTTTGGCTGTGGTAAAGGATGGTTCAGTGCAGGGAGCACCAAAAAATATTTCCTGAGCATTTAGAGAATTCAAACAGCTGCTATCATGGCAGCCACTTAGATACTTGCGTGTCATTTCACTCCTTCAGGAACATTCCTCAGCAAAAAAGCCTATTCGACCACAACCCTCAGGAAAAGTCAGGAGAAAGTCAAGCTGAGTGGAGATGTGTCAAAGAGAGGAGCTTCACCTGCTCAGCCCCTCACTCTCTCTCAGCTCCAGCATGTTCCGCTTTATGTCTTTGGTTTGCTTGGATCGTTGTCAGCACACAACATTCTTCACTTACTGACTTCACTCACTTTGTTTATTTAAGTACTTTACTTAAACATCATATTTACTTTTGGTTCAAACCACATGTGTGTTCGCCGTCCTTTTTCTCTGAACCTTGAGCCAGTTCATGATATGCTGGTTAACCACAATTACTCTTTATTACAATGTTATTGTACAGACCACACTGGCTATGGTTTTGGTAATATTGTTTCCAGAGTTTTGAAAGAATTAAAACAATTAAAAAGATTTTTAAAATGCATCATTTTAGTAGGACCTGATTACAGAGAGTGGTGTTGTCTTTTACTACAGTTGCATTGAGCTGCGCTCTCTTCATCATCTAGCACCTCTCCGGTAGACAGAGAACAGAGTTGATTGAAGCCTTTTGCTGTGCAAGAGATCTACACAAACACTTTGAGGGACAATTCGGTGATAGTACAAATGTTAATCAGAAATTACAAAGAAATTTCGAATGAACAACACCATGAATGTGTTTTTTATTAAAAGCTATTCATTAGGGTTCGAGCTCTGAAGGGGCACATATGTATACATGTATACATACATACATACATACATACATACATACATACACACACACACACACACACACACACACACACACACACACACACACACATATATATATATTCT
>JBBMOE010000001.1:27812272-27856192 GCA_037975065.1 Chaetodon trifasciatus | reverse complement strand
ATATATATTTAAGATGTGGACAATACAACGGGCCTTGCACAAGCACAGATAAATGGGATCTCGCCTGCACCATCTTTTCCCTCTGCTGACATGATAAATACATAATGTGCTTCATGATGAATGCTCTTTATAATATGTGGCTGAGATAAGATTCTCGTATTCATATTTTTTCTATCGTGTTAATGTGTGGAGATAAAGCACTGCATCTGGTGCGCTGTTTGGGGCCAGCAGGCCAGCCCATTGCTCTCATTTGGTGGGTGAATGGATGAAGGTGTGCTGAGATGGAGACATCAGGAAGTCTGACTGCAGCTGGTGTGGCCTTTTCTTAGACCACAGACTGCTTTGTCTTCCACTGGTTCTGTTGGTGCTCCATCCTTTTATCCCCATGGGTGTTACTACTACAATTAAAGCTGCTACTACAGCTACTAGCAATACCACTACCACAATCACAACTGTGATATATATATTTTTTTAACCATTATCACAATTGGTCCCTAACCATGTGGCTTCAGTTGCCTAACATTAACCAGACATTAACATTAACTATGGATGTCCCAAAGTTTTTTCAATCCCAATCTGAATCCTTTTATATCTGCCAGAGTCCAATTCAATACTCATGTAAATATCAAATAAATATCTAGCTGACACACTGAAACAGCATCTGTAGACCACTTAATCTGACACACTGTACTTTTTACAAGCTAATATTGGATGAAAATGGAGAATGTGAATTGATGTGAGGCAATCAGCTTGAGAGAAGACGTATCACTTTGTTGAGTTGTTGGAAATGCAGAAACACTCACAATTATACAGTGGTGTAATAGGGTGGAGGCTCTTTCCTTACAAATCTTCTTTGGCTGAGTACAGACACAGGCTTGTAAAGACAATTTTGAGCAGGCAACTAACAATTTTAATGTTGTCCTGTTATCAAGGTACTCTGACCTGCAGCACCATCTAAGAATGAGAGGCTCACTCACCAATGCACCCAAATTTTTTTTCACATTTTTTCACATTTTTTCACATTTTTTCACATTCAAACTCTCGAATTTTCAGTTGGATATGCAACCAAATATGTGCACTGTAAAGCTGTCAGTGGTGAAGGAGACCAACACTAGCAGGCTGAGAGGGAGGAAACGAAAGGATCAGATTTTGATCTTTTATTTTAGCTGATACCAACCCATTGAAATATCATTAACATCATATGACATATAACATCTCTAACATTAACCAGTAATCAGACACCTGACACCTGAAGTTAAGTCCAATAATCACTCTCCTTTTAGCTATGCTTTGGTCTTCACCAGCCCCTGAGATATATCTGGCTCCTGAGCTGCTAAATGCTTGGGTAGTGGGTAACGACTATGAATATACAACTGGTGCCACCTTTGCTGTCACAGCAGTAATCTCTACTTATGTTCTACTCTATATAACTGAATTGGTCCATCAGTGATCATTTAATTGTGTAAACGCATAATTTTGTTTCCTATTTTATTACCTGGATGGATTTGCAAGCTCACACAAGATCATGTGAGCAAAGACTCCATCTTGCTAGGCTGCAAGTTATGCACTTGTGGCCAAACCACATCCTATGAGGAACTACTGGCAGCTACGGACAGCCGTCGTTTAGGTGTGTCGACAGCATGAGAAGCTACTGTTAGTTCAAAAACAATGGTGGCTCCTAAACAGGTTTGCATAGATGCTGCTGAAGCATCAGTATTAACAGAACTGCAGAGTATTTTTACACTGAAAGGAGACCAAAGAACTGCACTGAAGGCTTTTCCCAGTGTCTTCTTTCTGAAGAGTCCTACTACATCACACCGTTCATTGATCTGATTGGTTGGAGTTAGGCTGTGGTGGACAGTTTATCCAATCACCCGCAAAGTCTTTTGTAAAAAGTGTTTGCCCTTCCATGGATGACTTCACAGATGTTTCAGGGTAAAAAAAAAACAAAACAAAAAAAAACAAAGAAAAACACAATTTACCAATTTTTGGAAAAAAAAAAAAAAACACATAATGGTCTTCAGAAATCACCTGAAATGTGTTGCTACCCATTGCTGACATTTATAACTTCTGCGACTCCTATTGCTATCTGCTGCTTGCTGCTACTCCTGCTTTAACCAGTGCTGTCTCCATTTATTTTTATCTTTAATCTATGTCCATTACTGACTTGCACTGAGTGTGACACAACTCTCTCTTCCAGCAGAAGGATGGAATTTCTTTCTTCTTTTCAAATAAAAAAAGGAAGAATAGTAGATGGAGAATGAGATGTATATGGTCAGACAGGGACTTGAATTTCTTGATCTCAGTCTGCTGCTCTGGGTAATGACTGCTACACTGCTCAGGCCTTTTACGGGTCCCAGGTAGAGACAGTGGCAGATGTGTGCAGTAAAAAAATATATCTATATAGCCAACAAGTGCACATGTAGGGATATGCACATTGCAGTGCACAAGCAGTCACTCACCCACACTCTCTCAGTCACACTAACACCACACCAGGCTGGCTAGTCGGCACAGATGTGTGCATGTCTCACCTGAGTCCAATAATGTCACCTCGTTCAGCACCACCATACGGCTTGGTAGGCTCAGTCCTGTCTTTCCCTCACTGTTTCTCTTTTGTCTTTGTCTCTCCCCCTCTCTCTCTCTTTCTGTCTTTGTCTCTCTTGTGCCTCCATGGCACTTTGAAGTTTCTCCAGTCATCCTGCCATCCTTACACGCACCCAGGGTCCAATTAGCCCTTCAAACACCCTGCAGTCGGCACAGAATGAATAACCCTGCACCAGTAATGTCGTCTACATTGTGAAGCTTTCATATACATTAGACAAAGGGGGTAACTTTACGTTCTGTGGAGAACTTAGTATTGATTAAAGTGATGTAATGGATAAAATACTATGAAAAATATTTTTTTCTCTCTAGTCAGGTTAACATAAAGTGTTGTTCAGTATTAACAAAATAGGCAAATCTCTGCATGGTTTATGAGCATAAAGCTTTCTCTTTGGACAATTTCGCAAGCGAGCATGACTTTCATGGTGCTCTTGTCCAGGACAAATGAAGAGATATGACTGTAGCCAGGCCCTTAGAGATTGTAACCGGGTGAATTAAATTCCTTAATTGCCATTGTTGCCTAGGAACCTTTAAATTTCTAAATTATTGTCGACCATCGTCATCAGTCAATATTATGACACGATGAATAATTTAATTCAGTATTCTGTGTTTTGCTCTAAAAATCAATGATGCCTGCCACAACATTTGAGCAATTTTTAGCTTTTATTTGTCCTCTAAAACTGTCTTTTGCTAAATGATACTGACCCTTTGAATCTTTTAACAGCACAATCAATAAAGCATGTTTATGCGTGGCTTGCAAAACCATCAGTTTGGGACTTTTGAAAAAATATGCCAGCGGCTGCAGCTTGCTAAGTGCAGAGTGCTAGCACTAAATCTTGGGAGTTAAAGTTTTACTGGGGCGTTATGGGTAAAAATGCCTTGTCAGCCATCTGCCACCTCCTCTCCTGGCAGCCATATTTCCAGGTCTGCTCAAGTCCTGGGAGAGAACACTGCATCGCCACCCAGGGCCGACCGCCACTATTACAGCCTGCCACTGAAAGCCGTGGAGGAGTGAGGAAAAGAGGGAGAGAGTAAAACTGACATGGATGCAGACTCACAGACAGACAGAAGACAACTGCAAACTCAGGAGGTTTGATGATGATGAAGTACAACATGAAGGTGTATGCGGAAGGCTGTGATGTATGATTCTCGACTGTACAGAGTTGTGAATGATATGTTAGCAAAATATTAAACACCAATATGCTGGAGACTGCATACTCACAGCGCGGAGTGTCATAGGAACTTCCAGTTCATTGTTGTGGTTTTGAAGGCCCACACCTTTATTGTTTGGATTCAGTCTGCTGTCATCACTGTCCATGAAGTAGTTTTCGGCAAGAAGCTCTAATAAACTTTATGTACACTGCTTTTCCACCAAAGGCATACAAAAATTAGCAACATGCTGGTGAACATAGTGGTGCATTAAACTAAAGAGTCAGATATTTTTTCATGGGAGTTGGTGGAGACCAAAACAGAGCTAAACGAAAAGGTCACTAGAAACAAAACCACAAATAACTGCTAACGTTGCTCTTTAGTTGTAATGGTCAACAATTGGTTTAGAACTTTAACAGCCTCATTAACTTAAATCCCTATTATCATTATTCATTATCCTTCCAGTTTCCCCGAAGACACTTCCTGTAGCTGCACTGCTTTCTGGTAAACTAAGGCTACACCTGCTAGAGAAAATGTACCTGTACCTCAGCCTCTGCTGCAGTGGGTTTCTACTTCAGTGATGACTGCTGATTTTGAGCAACTAACACCGTAACTTGACATCTGCCATTAATGTTTTAGATCACTGAAACTTTTCTGCCTCTTTGTATTTGTTAATTATTCATGGCAGTGGCGTCACAGTGAATCATCATCCTTTTTTTTTTTTTACTGGGTCATACCTAAACAACATAACAGGTTGCATGTCTTCTAAAATGACCCATACAACTACTTGGTTAAGCTTATGGAAGATTGTGGTTATTGTTAAAAGAATAGTCGAGATCAACACCACTCTCATGTCTGTATTCTAAATATGTATCTGTGGCTATCACTAGAAGCCATTTTAGTTTAGCTTTTAGCATCTGGAAGCAGACTGAAACTGCAAACCAGGCTCCATCCAGTAGAAAAATCTGTTTTACAGCCCTTCTAAAGATCGTGCTGATTGACATACAAAGTTAACAGATATCAGTGTTGACTGCTGGTATAAGCTGGGTTGTGACTTGTGGATCCTGTGTCAAAGTCACAAGCTTTGTGGACCCAATTCCCCTCCAACTTAAACTTGGTGGTATAGCAATCTCACCCTGCTCCCACTCTTACTACCGAGAAAGGACAGTGGATCTAATCACTCACATGACCACAATAAGTCATTATATGTATTTGAAGAAACAACCTAATGCTGTCAGTATTCTGGTGAGGAGAATCTTTCTGTTTTTTAGTATTTATTGCAGCTTACTTTAGCTAAGTTTAGGTACAGTTGATATGCAAATCCATCAGACTTCATTAACCCATAGTGGTCAAACCCTTAGAAAAAAACGACAGGTTCATTTACATATATTACCATTTACATGCACATGTGTTTCAGCCTATGTTTAGATTGTCAGAATTGAGGGAAAGACACATGAGAGACACAGTACACGGAGGCTGAGCATAAACACTGAGCTTTGAGCTCTCTGGCAGGCCTGTCTTGTCTCCTCCCTAGGTCCCGTAATGAACGGTGGTGCTGACCCTGTCAGCCTGACAAGACTGGCAGCTTAATGCATTAGAGAAAAAAGGGGAGGGTGGAGGTATATAAATAAATAAGAGACCTACATCAGAACCCCACGTTCCATGAGGCCTTGCTAAATTCTAATCATGGCTGATTAATCAGGCCGTAATTCTTCTGAACCAAAAAGGTTCGTCAGTCAATTGTGCAAAATTAGCCCTTTCTCACGAGTGCCGTCACATTCTGTGATAACAGGGCAGCACATCACAGCCCTGATTCAAGATGGTAGATCACGGTGTCTTGGTGCATACAGTATATTTGGGCAGATGCAGTTTGGCATCACTTTCTCTCCAAGTTATCCACTTATTCAGTTGTTTCACATTGAAATTGTGGATGGGACCATAATATAGTCCCATCCATTTATTGGCTTTAAGTTTTTAGTTGTGTTTTTTATCATTCCTTCAAAGCTGAGGAAAAGTGTTCTAACTGCAAAGTGCTGATCAAAACACTGCTTAATGCCCTCACTTCTCATTCTCATAAATCGTTAACAGTGGAATTGATTCCCTGATGTGTCAAGTCCTGGATTTGCAATTTAAACTGGAGATCATTCATGTCATAATTGCTTTGATGCTGCAAAAAAAATGTCAATATGAATTGATTAATTTTCCATATTTATGTTTTTTTTAATCTCTAAATCTGATTGTTTTTCTAAAAGAGGCAAAACATCTCTTTCCTTATAACTAAGGACTAGGAATACATTTGGTGTCCAATTTATTCATGTGCATAAAAAAAAAAAACAAAAAAAAAACAAAAAAAACCCGCCATGGATCAGAAAAAAAGTTACCAAAGAAATAAAAGAAAAGAACTCATTCATGTTGCTTAAATGAAACACAAATCCTTAAAATGAGCATATTATTATGGAAACATCTTGAAATGTGCAAAAAGTTATCTAAAATGATACATAATCTTACGATTTTTTCATTTAAGGTTTTTTATATATTGAAGTAAAATTACATTCAGTTTACAAAATTGTAAAAGCTTTTAAATGAAAAAATCTGGTTTTGAAACTGTAATGTATTTATATGTGTTTTTTATGTACAGGTCCAAAAAGAGCTATTGACTCACCTGTCCACTACTATGTTTATGTTGTGTGTGTGTGTGTGTGTGTGTGTGTGTGTGTGTGTGTGTTTCCATGTGAGTTTGCCCATCCATGAATTATCCCAAGGAAGTAAGACCCACCTAGTATATCAGCAACTACACATCCACCACACAATGCATACCCCTCCACCCCTTCACCTTCCACAATCCCCACCACCCACACACACACACAGCCTAGCATAGTGGAGAATTAAAGAGCTAAGCACTCATAAATCAGCAGGCCCGCTGATCTTTCCTCTTCGTCGAGACAGACAGACAGACAGAGACATGTGTGGGGGTGGTGTATGAAGGGGGTCAAGTTGGTCTATAGGGGAAAGGGAGGAGGAGAGACAGAAAAGGGAGGTGGTTGTAAATCTCAGACGAGTGATCTAGGCCTTGTAAGTTGGGTCGTTTAGAGAGACAGGAGAGAGGGAAAACACCTCTACACATGTTGTTTATACAGACCACGATGTGCGGGGAGAACAGGAAACAGTGGCAGCATTTACATGTTATTACTGCTGATACTGTAATTCAGCTCGACTGTTTGCTTCCATAAAATGAAAACACCTTTTATAATACATGTGGTTACTGGGAGAATGCAAACAGGACTGATTAAAAACTGAAGACCATAGACCCCAATACCAGGTACACTCAGGAAAGAGAGTGATATTCCAACAGAGGAGAAAACAGATTGCTGAACCTCATCTGAACGTCCTGCTGTTGTTTCAGAGACATTTCTACGAACCACTGCTTGATGGTTGCTATTAGTATAACTGTTATTATTTACAAAATAAATCCATAAGGCGGCAGCAAGCAGGGGGTCCCCCCAGGCAGACGGGCCTGATGCACACAGGAAGAGATGCTGCCTCTGGAGGAAACTCAGTGGTTGTAATGAAAGACATAAAAGATGTTCATAAACATTCTCACGAAGGGAAGATCACATGGTTAAGATTTCGCACTTGCTGTGCAAATAATTGAGCTCATACATGCAAGAAAGAGGAGTTTCAGACTTGGAATTGGACAAATCAGAGAAATGATAATGACTAGGACCTGATTTACGTGAAACTTGCTTCCCTGGAGAAATACACTGACTTGCAACTTGAAAGCAAAATCTCAGTTTTTGACTTTGTAAAATCCTGAAGCAGTAGCCTTGCACAGCAGCACAGTTCACATATTTACTTATTGGGTCTATGCATTAACAATACTCGGTCAGTTATGTAAAAACATTACTGACACACCTTTAAGTAGAAAACATTGAAATTCAGTGTCATTTAAAGCTCAGCATTCAGAGATGAGAGGCTGTGATCTTGAATCTGCTGATGGAAACTTGAGAACTGACCTGGACGTGTCTTGAAATTGTCTCAAAAAAACTTAAGACTTGATTTGATGAACTTGTCTTGAATGACTTGAATGACTTGAAGTTTTTTGAATCACTTGAGACAAGGCTTGAATGAGACCTGACAATGACTTTTCTTGTGAATATCTTGACTTGGACCTCACTTGATTATGTGAGACTCATCTTGTCTTGTCCTATCTGGTTTTAGACTTGCTGATCTGAGACTTGATGTGGGCTTGTATAGACTCAGTTGAGACATGACAAATTACCCGAAGCCTTAAAATGAAGTATGAATCACCTTTGTCTTTGGTGGATTTACTGATGAGGCTTGAGCTTTTGTTGGACATGTTTCTTTCTTTATGTCCCCCTTTCTGGTGAACACTGCCCATGCTAACTACCTAATTAGTTTCTATTTATTTCAGTCACCCCATTTATGTAAATACAAATGTTGTAGGTTATGATTTTTAAAGCAGTTCACCTCCCTGACCCTGGCTCCTGCCTGCTTACACTTCCTCTCATCCAGACTCTTCTATAGCAACAGCAGTGTCTGTCCACTTGCCTTCAAATGTGTCTGAGGGTGAGAGAGAATTAGCAGTGTCTTGTTCTTGCTCCTGTCTGTCTACTGCTAGAGCTGTGAGCTGACAGCACAGCAGCCTGGTACATGACATGTATGCATTCCTAGTTGCTCTGCTGTTATTAGCACAATGCAAGGTAGCTGGCATCAGCCTTGTAGGGTAACGCTCTGTTCACTTTCTGTTCACTACCAGTGTCTGACACAACGCTTCAGTATGCACGTATGGGGGGAGAGACAATAGAGAGAGACACGAGAGACACAAGAGAGAGGAAGGGAAAAGAAAAGTGGAGATGGAAAACAAGGGAAAGGAGAAGAGATTCTAGCAGTGCAGTACAATAATATATTACTTTTTGCAGGAACAAAGTAATGCAAAATATGAGTAATTAGACTTTAAGAATATTATTACAATTTCTATTTTGAGTATCACTTTACCACTGGTAATTAAGCATTCAGCACTTCTCAACAGTATCAACCCTTTCGTGATACCTAATAGAAGGGACAAGAGCTCCATTAAATGCAGTTAGCATCACACAATGTAGCAGCCACGTCACTAATGATTAAAACTATGAACCAGCGCAAAAATGACAATTACCATCAAAAACCACCATGTTCTGAACACACACATGACAAACACTACTGTACAAACACAAGCGTTACAAAAGGAGGTTTGCATCTGGGAAATTAAACAGGAAAGTTAACAAACCACTCAGTCCAGCATGGCATGATGGGAAACGTGGGTCATTGCTATAGCTGCAGGTTTTAGCAAACTTGGGGCAAAAGAGGGTGTGTGTGTGTGTGTGTGTGTGTGTGTGTGTGTGTGTGTGTGTGTGTGTGTGCGTGGCTCTGTCCAGAGAGCAGCACCCTCTGCTCCGCCTCAGTTACAGATAAATATATTTATTCAGTACCATTTTATTGGGCATCAACATCACAGGTTGACAGGTGTATTCTTGAAAAAACAGATTTGAAGCGTAAGTAAATGCTTCAGGTCGTGGTTCTACCTGTGAAACTCAGCTGAAACGTGAGCCTGCATGGAGTCGGTGCTGACAACACATCAACGCTGCATCAATTAAAATGAGAGCGGATCTGTTGCACGACACGTGCAAGTAGGAAAATCGTGTCTGATAAAGCCTATCAGCAAAATTCACATGAAAACCAATCATCAGGTAAGTTAACACTGCCATATAGACCAGGTTAGGCTAGGGCTATAGTCGATAGCATTATTATCACAAATTATATTACAACAGTAATATTGTAAAATAACTTATTACTTTTGATTGAAAAAAAGCAAAAGGTTTTATATTTTGAACACAATGTGCCCAACACTGAATAGGAGTGAGACGGGTTAGCTAACAGGGTAAAGGACATGTCAGTCAAACACGCACATGACTGATGGAATAATGTTGAGGTAGAATCAACTGAGCGACAGACAAGACAGGAAGACAAGAGGCTTGCCACATGCACCCTGTCACATGTGCAATAATTAAAAATCTGCTTTATTGGCTCACATCAACACCCTCTCTCTCACTCTACCGTAACCTTTCCCTGGATTAAAGTTTACTTGTCAAGGGAAAATGATTGGAAACAGGCCATTGTCTTCTCATTCCCATGTCACCCTCTTTCCCCATCCTCCCATTTCTCCTTTATTGTTGTGAATAGAAATGTCTGACAGCTGCTGCCGTGGCAACCAGCGCAGGCGGGAAGCGGGTCACTTCTGATGCTTGCCGGCCACCCAGCTGACGAGGCTAATGAGGGGAGGGAGAGAGAGACGTTAAAGTGTCAGACTGGTTTTGGTATATATGGTTTGGAGTATTATCATTAGTTTTATTTACTTGATCTTTCTCACAAAGGATTCTTTCTGAAGGGTTTATAAGCTGTGATTAACGACTTTATTATTAATTGTTAACTCTGCCAATAACTTATAGATAATGCAGAAGCTGTAAATACTGACAGCTCTTTAGTTGCCAGGTTATGGAAATCTTGTTGGCTACTGTTTATCCTCTTCCTGCATGGCACAGATAGAGCTTATCACATCAACTGACACAACTATCACAACCCATTTCATCAACTTATTGATTAGTTTTTAAGTCCAACTGGTATTTAATTTTCAGCTATAGCATATAGATATGCCCATAGACTATCCATCCTATGCTTTCATTTGCACCCAACAGAGATAAAAGTTTGGTTTTGGTGCATATACCACTCACAATGTTGTTGGTTGTTGGTGGGTCATGTTTTCACAGTTGTAAGTTCTGTAAAATATATTACAAAACTCATAGCTGAAAACCAAAATGTGTCACCAATGTCAATTTCCACTTGTGATTTTAATATATCCAACTGCCGCCTTCTTTCCCACACAGCGCTGCTCTGAGCTGAATTTAACCTACTCCAAACCTACTTTAAACACTTCTGTTGTAAAATCTGTCTCCACTGTTTCATGTTTTGTTTTCAACCTCTATTTCGTCAAATGCAGAGGCTCTACAAAAGCTCTCCACTAAATAGATCCATGTAAGTGAGGCGTTTCCACAATCACAGGAATTCAGAGCTTATAAACAGGTACATTTTCTCTAATCAGCCCACAGTCTTTCTTACCTTTTCTCAAATTACTCCTTGATGGTTGCCAAATGAATTGTGCAGCCAACCACCACATAAATGCATGCCGTTAAGCACTCAAGAATTTTGTGATCCCCATTAGTATTCTTCCCACGTACAAGCTAATTGGGTTTTCCATTAGAATACACTGGGTCTGGTGGTAATGACTAAAAATGGTTGTGGCACAAAGAGGCTTTTTGCCGGAAATTACGCGATGCAGTCATTTTTCGAGCATTTTCATACAGCCTAATTGTTATGAAGACAAAGTTATAGACAACATCAAAACAGAGGAATGTGATTTAGGAGGCACGGCCACTGATGTCTGTGTTTCAGACCGTTTTCGGCACCACTGAGATGTTATTAATGGATTTTAAAAAGGATAGATTTTTCTAAATTTATTAGGTGCTACCTGAAGTTTGAAGTCCACAGTGACAGCAGACTTTCAGTTTAGTGGCAATATTATGCTCTCCCTCCTTCACTCTGTTTCTCCCTCACACACACACACACATAAATACGCACGAACACGCGCATGGCCGGACCTGCACAGTGTGATGAGATGACAGCAAGCCCTGGGCTGTCTCTGTTCTTCACTGATGTGAGAGAGAGAATGTGAGATAGTGTGTGTTTGTGTGTGTGTGTGTGTGTGTGTGTGTGTGTGTGTGTGTGTGTGTGTGTGTGTGTGTGTGTGTGTGTGCATGTGTGTGTGTGTGTGTGTGTGTGTGTACATATGTGTGTCTGTGTTGGTGTGTGAGTGCTGAGGCCTGGGCAGATGACACTTCCATGGCCCAGTGAGACAGGCGTAGCTAGACAGGCGTCAGAAAACATTCAGTCCCCTTCAGCGTCCGCAAACACTTGACACTCACACACAACCAGGTGTACACACACACACACACACACACACACACACACACACACACACACATGCATGCATGACTGGACACATGTGCAAGGTCACACCTACACACTCATGCACACAAAGATAGGCAGATATCCCAAAATGCTCAGTGTGTGATGAAATTTGTTAATCAGCAGAAATCTAAAAGCCCAATTTTTGCTGCTCTAAAATATGCCAACATGTTTACAGTGTGTGATGTTAATCTGCAAAATGTGCAGGTGTATGTGGGTGTATGTGTGTGTGTGCATGCGTGTGTGTGTGTGTGTGTGTCAAGCTTGTTGCCTTACCTTGGAGGCCAACAGATGCTGTTAAGCTCTCTCCCCCTCCATCCCTCCACTTTTTATCGCTCCCTCTCATTCTCTTCTCTCTTCCCTCTCTACCTTCCAGTTTTCTTTCCCCCATACAGTGTCCTGCATAATGAGCCTGAATCATTTTGGGCTTCATCCAGGAAATCAGGGAGGCATGTGGAGCTGAGTGGAGGAGGAGGAGGAGGAGGTGGAAAGTGGAGGTGTGTAGAGCAGGGTTGAGAGGAGATGAAGATTAGGGAGGATAACATGGATGGAGAGGATGGCGAGGCAGAGGAAATGTGGGAAGAGAAGAGTCCAGGATAGGAAAGAATGAGGATGATTAGGTTATTCAATTCCACAATTCCTTAAACGAACAAGCGGTATCAAGGGCTCTTTCTGTGGACTTCTAGAGAGTCCACTGTGAGGGTACTTTCCATTTAGTTAACATAGCTCATCGCTTCCCTCACCCGCGCCTTTTCCATCAACCAAAATTGATGCAGTAGAACTAGAAGTATCATCTCTTTTATCCCATGCATCCTTCTTCCTCGTCAAAACCTGCTGTCTTACATTTCTCACAATGCAAACACTGACAATTCCATCAGAGATTCAAGTGAGTTTTACTAGTAGTGGCTGGTTTGAGCCACGAGTCTCAGCCAGAGTTAAGTAGAGATCGCTTCTTTCTAACTCTACATCACTGATTCTCAACACTGTCAAACTTAGCCTTCAGTGGTCTTCAGCCCCAAACAATGCTGACTCAGGTGATGTCACTTGAGGCATTTTTTCAATCAGATTTCACACAGCTCCTATAGGTGCCACAAAAGACTTTATACAGTCCAACTGTCACATGAAGCAATAGTACTAACCGACAGATGTAGACAGACTTTGAATTGTAAAATTAATGAAGTTCCCCTTTTAATATATAGAAACAATGAAGTAACAATATAAAGGCAAGACACCTGATGGCTGATGGCTGCAAAACCAATTATAGATTTATTGAGCCGCCTGGACGTTACGGAATGTGACTGATAGAAATAATACCATGAGAGCATTATACTTAGTTTACATCTGAAAGAAGCAAATGTACATGACAGAGGGCCATAAACGCTCGAAATAAAAAGTACAAATTTGTCTGTTAAATGGTGCATGTGGACTAATACTGCAATAACTGTGACTGTGCAGCTGTACTGCACAGACATTTTGTTTTCTCTGAATGAGCCAAGATGCACTTGGAATGCAAAATAAGAAAAGAGGAAAAATGCTTTGGCTGATGAAGAAACAGAACTGCGAGTGTTTTAAGAATTCATGATTCCAGTTCAGCACACATCTTAATAATTTTCATTTTATAAACAAACATGAACATAAAAGTTAAAGCTAGCCGTTAGTGCCGTTATTCCTGCTGTTTCCCTAACCTACATTATTGCAGTTATACAATAATATTAATAAGCTATGACAGCCAGCCCCTCGTTTTACTGCCCCATCAGATCAGCTTACCAAACACAAAATAGCTTCTTATTGTGGGGGCGTGGCTGTCACGTACAAAACTTCCACATACCTGTGTGTCTTCACTCCAAGCTCTTCTCTCTTTGTCTCCTTTGAGATGTATTAATGGGAGTAAAACATCCTCCATGATGACAGCTGGAGGATGAAGCAACAAGGACAGAAGGAGGAGTAGCATTTAGCTGGGGGTTCAGACTGTACCAGACTTTATAATATTTATAATAAATGGCACTGTGGATGTGAAAAAGTGATAAGTCTTGTCACAACCCGGCTCGTGAGCCATGACAAAACAATGGAGACACGCAGTTTAATGAAAAAAGGTTAACATTTATTAAATAAGCAACACCTATAACAACTAAGACCAACTAAACAGAACGTGGCACGGAGGGACACTGGCTGGATAGGAAGAGAGAGCCCAGGAGGGTGCACTGGGAGCTTTTTAAAGGGGACCACAGGAGACTGGCCAGGTGCTCCTGATTCCCGTGAGCGACGCCCCGCCCACCAAGACCTGCAAAGACAACACAAGAGCAAACAGAGGAGCCCACACATCAGGCCCTGCTCAGGCAGGAGGCCGTCACAGTCTTAACTCGAGTTCTGCTACCTTTTTCAGTGCTTTCAAACACGTCTCAGTCTACATCCCTGTAAGTATTTATTTTATTTGATTTGATTTTTGGTAGGCCTATGATTTGGCACACGTTGGACACTGTTCAGATCTATGGCAGAATTGTACCATATTTATTTACAAGTATGTTTTTATTCTTATGCATATTGAGGCATGATACTTCACACAAATCTCCAATGTGAATTCTATTCAGATTGTTCACAAAAATTAAGGATTACAGGGTTAAAAACTTGGCACTGGTCATATCCATGGCATCAAAAATGGTTGGATGTCCCCCCCAGCGGTGAATATGACCCATCAAGCTCCCTGTCCTCAAGTCCAGAGGGTGAACATTAGGGGATAAGAGTGGGAGAGAGGAGATGAAGGTAGGAGGGAAGAAGTGTGAACAGAAGAAGAGAATGGAGAGATTGCAGAAGAGGATCAAGGAGCAAGATTTAGAAATTAGAGAGGAGAAGATGGGAGGATGGAGTGATGGAATGATGGATAAAAAGGGTGGGGGGTGAGAGTGGGAGAAAGAAGAGGAGGAGAGAGAAAAAAGGAGGGACAGAGGAGTTATGATACTTCTTATGTCTCCCAGTTCTTTTTGTTGAAGACAGCATCTATGGAAATATGTAAAAGCATTAAAGAAAAGCCAGTAAAAGTCATTATGACACATTACAGCTGCTTTCTATGTACTTTTATGACAAAATACCGGCGTAATAAATTTACCGCTGAAGTCAATTAAGTGCAACTGATCAGAAATCACCTGAGAACTGTAAAGATGCAGTGAAAGAGTACATTCCTCTAAGATGCATTTCACTTCTGTTGTTTTTTCCACTTCTGTTTTCCCTTGTCTCCCCTCTGCTTAACAGAGCAAAGTGCTTTTAATGTGCCTCTTTGTGAAGATGTCCCGTTTCCCATTTAAACAAGCATCTCGATTGGCTCACTCGCCCTCAGCACAACGGCAGCAAACAGTTCGGCACCCTCTGCTCACTTTTTAATGGCCTCCTCTGCTTAGCTCCATCCCCGATTTTATTTCACACTGGAGACGGGCGAAGCATCTCCTCAGCATTTCCACCGTTCCTCTCCTCAATCTCTTCGCGCTTAATTCCCCTTTAACTGTGTTCGCTGGAGTCGTTAACTGATTAAGCAGTTTAATTAGGCCACGCATTGGAGACACACTGAAGACCCAAGCCATGACTTCAAAGTGAAAGTACAACAAAAAGACAAAACAGAGAGTTTTCTTTTTTTTTCTGTGACACCAAATAAGGACTGATAAAAGTAATAAAACTAAAACAGAAGATTCACAAGATGCGATCCAATCTGTTTGCATCAGATGCTGTTGGAGTACCTGTGAGTTCTTGAAAAGTTTGAACATTTAATTTGCTCCTTAACAAAATAATTTTGTCTTCCTTTTTTTACTTTCATTGCATGTCTTCAGTATTGGGTATCAGTGAGTCAGAGCTGCCTCTGCGATGGGAGGTGTATTCCTGACCACAGCTGCACTAAACTCGCATTTCAAACTCAGTAGTGAATGAGGTTCCCTCTGCATGTTTTTGTGTTTCAGAACAGAGATTTATGCCTCGTCATGATCTGAATGCTGTTTCAGAAAACAAAACTCTAACTTCTACATTTTTCGTATCATTTGGTCAAATTTATATCTACAAAATATTGTCATCCTCCAGCACATCTCATGCATCAAGTCCCAACTGCTTCCCTGAATCCACAGCAAACCGGATTTTGAAGAGTTTACGTTTAGAGAAGATGGCATTCAGAGTCCATGATTGCCTGGCTGCTGGCCCTCTCACACCTCCAGCAGGGGTCCGGCCTCAGGGAACAGGCTGCTATTATAGGTGAAATATCCTGTGTGGGCCCACAAGCCTGGCACTGGATTACACATCAGTCCCCCACTGAGACGCCCAGCAGGGGGGGAAATAAGCAACGCTGCCTCCCTGCAGCCAACCAGTGTGCAGGCCTGTCCCGCCGTGCTGCTGGATCAAACACCTTTAATTGAAACAGTGCTTTTCATGCAGGAAAACAAGCCACACACATACGCACACACACGGTAACCGTGCCTGTGCTGCAGCTGCACAGAAACAAATAGGCAATGTAAATGACTTAGATTCAAATTTAGAGTTAAAATCTTATGTTCACGTGCCCAACATGTTTATTAATAATAATGATAAAAAGAGCAACTCAGAAACAGAAGAAAACAGATATGTCCCTCGACTAGTAGTGGTTTTCATTTGGTTTAAGACCAAATATGAAAAAAGACCTATTTTACCATCATACTGATGATCTTGTTTGCCACATAAAAAGATTTAACTGACCCGGCTGCATTACATGCATTACTTGGGGGAGAGAGGGGGGCCTTGCCGGTAGATGCTGGTGTAACCTCTGACCCTCTAAGTGGGAGCAAGTCTGGGTCAAGAGGATCCACAGCAGGTCAGGGAACAATAGTGAGGCCTTTCAGAACAAAAGACACAAGATGACATGTAGGGATGTTTATAGAGGCCGATAAAGGTAGGCAGCATTGTGAGGGCTACCGTACATGAGATGAAAGTTTGTGAATATGAGAATAGGTGCGTCTGGAATGAAACATGTTCACTCAGTCAATGATGATGAAATAATGAGTACTTTAGCTGGTGTATGTAATGCCCAAAATGATAAACCAACTCAATAAAATAAATAACACAATAAAGGAGGCAGGACATAAATGAACATTACATTCTTCTTCTTCTTCTTCTTCTTCTTCTTCTTCTTCTTCTTCTTCTTCTTCTTCTTCTTCTTCTTCGATCTATCTACCTATCTATCTATCTATCTATCTATCATTTGATGAACAACAGAATGCAAATACTTATGTAGATTAATTTCATTTCATGCATCTGGCAAACACTATACTTGCTTCATATAGCTGTAAACTGTAAATATGTTTGGGTTTTGAAATGGTGGCTGGACAGCAATTTGAAAAAGGAAAAAGGACTTTTGTCCCACCATTGTTTGACACTGCAGAGGCTAAATTGAAAAGATAATTGAGAGGTGAATGCACAATGGAAATAATTATTGATACATCGGTTTTCTTTCAAATGATACTAGTTGTAACACATTGCAGTGTCTGTTATCTGTGTGTGTGTTGTGTCCAAAAGTTGAAGATCTTGTAACATTTCCCTCCATTTGCTGATTCTATGATTCTGGCTGCATGTTTGATTTCAGCAAAGGCATAGGGGACACAGTGTAATTTATGGTTTCCATCTCGCCGCAGATGAAAAATAATCAAATCCACATAAAATGCAAAGAGGAGGAAGTGATTATCTAAATGATGGCTGCCAGGTTTGGGGAGTTTCATCTGACAGCTGAGCGCACTGTCTTTATGGACAACTAGAGGATAGAGGGAGGAGGAGGAGGGGGGAGAGATGAAAACACAGGCACAGAGGGGTGGTTTAGGGGTAAAATGGTGAAGGGAATAGGGGTGGGGCGCTCTCACATTTGGGCACTTTACAAGTGGAAAAGATCAATTCTGCACACACACACGCACACACACACACAGGCGCTCTGACAGCCTGGGACAGAGCATGACATTTAAAAGGAAAAAGCTGACATTGACTCCATCACTGTCACCCCGACTGCCATAAAGCAGCTGCAAATATTAAAACATTTTTCATCTGTGCCGCTCGGGGTTATTGGCACCAGAAATTGTTTTCCTCTCCGTCTGCTGCTGGCCTGCTCCCCCGAGACCCTCGCCTGTTACCGCCGCCTCACAACATATTGGCAGTTGATGTGAAGCTATCCATGTACACTTGCCACTCACAGAGTCTTTATCGCCTTCCACTCACCCTCTGCAGCAAAACCTCCCTCCCTCCCTGCCTTATCCACACACACACAAAGCAAAAGCAGAAAAGCACACGGAAATGCACTTCTGTACACTCATTTTCTGCTCTCTGGATTAAATAGTCAGACAATGAAAGTACCGTTGAATCACTCAGATAGAAGCGGTTTCTGTGTGTGCATGTGTTTATGATGATGCAGTTGATAAAACCACGTTTCCTGCCATCAGCATAATTCCTCAGCAAGCTGACTGATTGCTTTTCCATACAGTTGAGCTTTCTGTCTGTCTCTGTGCTGTTGTATTTTGTCCAAAGCTGGTTTCCTCTGTAAAAATCTTTCATTCATTCATTTTCTCAACATCATCTCAGAATCTCTGTTTTTTTTTTTTTTTACATGTCGTGCAATCTAGGAAGCGCTGAGACGCTGATTGCTCCCGGTCTGGCCAGCATCATGCTGTATATTTAAATATGGTTTCAAAACATTTGAAGTTGGGCTGTGCTTGAATTATTTGCCCTGACACTTAAAATAGTTTCCAATAAAAGCTCATCACTTGTCACATGAGTCAAGTGTGCCCCATGTTTTCAAATGTATTCAAATGTATTTGGTTTGATTGGTCTGTAAATAGAATGTGTTTTCTTTGGAATTCAATTTTGTTATTTCGGAGGAAATCTCACACATCACTTGTCTCTCTTTTTTTCTCTCGTCTGGGTCTCATGACAGGTTTTGTATCATGAAACACACCTGAGTACAAAGCAAGTTGGTCCTCATTTGCATCAAATCGGTGGATACAGTAATGGTGCAAGCAGAACAGGGATTCCTGATGTGTTGCTCCATCAAACTGGAAGATCTTGGACGAAAAAGTCACTGTTCTTACATAATAAAAGGATAAATGTATTCAATTTTATGCACTATGACATACATGTATGAACGTGTTTTTGTCCTTCTTTTGTAAATGTATGGTTAAAACATTCTTATTTGTGATTACTATCTTTGGATTTTTATTTTTGCTTGTACACTGATCCACAGTGCTGTTACTGACCTGCAAGTGAGATATTTGCCATCTTACAGGGTCGCAAAGTACTAGTTTACTAAAGCTAATGCTAGTTTGTCTTTGACTCTTCATGCCAAACTGAAATTTCAATCCCAATTTTATGTAAATATTGTGAAATATTAGTATAGTGCAATAAAACTACAGCTTCTGCAGACCAATCTCAGGTCGTCAAATACTGATGTTTCGTTACGCCTTTAGGCATGTCATGCAGACATACAAGATAACCTTTAGCATATGTATGAGACACACCAGGCTTTCAACTAACTCCAATAGAAACCCATCCAGTTTGCACTGGATGTGCTCATGTTTCTGCATTCGAATGCGTCATGTGGATGTGTTTTTCCAACATGAACCTGATCAAAACAAAACCACAAAACCAGCTCATCACAGACACGCTTAATGGGCTCATGCAGACATTAGAGTGTGTGGAGGACGTGGGTAGATGTACCACATTTAAGCCATCAGGCACTATGCTCAGCTCCTTAACAGTATCAAACCTCCACCATAAAAGGACTGCCCCATCAGCATCTGGCACATCGGTGAAGGATGTAGATGCCACAGACAGTCACAGACAGCGACTCAGAGGTGGAGTCTGGAATAAGGAACACTGTGTTCAAGTCCAGTTGTTATGCATGCACCAATAAGCCCAGTTATTCATTTAACCCCTACATACTGTTCAAGTCAAATTTGACCCCAGCAATAAAAACACCTCAAATGTCACTCTTTTAGCCTGAAATTTGTTGGCTTTTCCTAATGTGTGACCCAAAACTCAAAAACATCAACCTATTTAAAAATATTATACTCGTTTATAGGTGACTGATGTCACACTTGGGTTGGTGGCTGGTGGACAAATTTTTGGGTTTAAGAAGGAATCAGACATTTTGGAGACATAAGAGACTGATCAAACAGAAGTTGTCTCACATGCCTTCACAGGCTGTATATGTACATACACATTTTAGAGTTGCCAGAGATCGCCTGGTTCTTGCGTATGGTTGTAGACAGTACGTCCCATTTTCTCATCTAATGCAACATGCACTGAGAGGCAGTAGGTTACGAGCTTGCTAGTCTTAGATTTAAGACTGATCAAAAGTTAAAGTTAGCGTAACAGAGTAACACTCGAATATGATAATATTTCCTCAAACTTCCATGGTGTGCTCGACTGGAAAATGTGAATTTTAGATATAAACAAATCAGCATAGCACTGGCTATCAAACAAGAAAATCAATCATCTGATTATTAAATAAAGTTCAGTTATTTCTTCCCACACAATGTTGCCAACATGGGCTCATTTCTGCCAGAGAAAAGCTGGTGGCTTGGAATATGTTGGGCTACTTTTTGTACCATTTGGAGGATATCCCCTGACAAAAAGTTACTGTATCGATAAAGTCTTGTGAATTGGCGCCTTCTCTTCAGGTATTATATTTTAGTCTTTAGCACTGAGTTTAAACAGCTCAACATGCAATAATTTACAACTGATTTACCAACAAATCACATGTCGTTTGGTTCATTACAACTAGACTGAAACTCCTAATCAAGTTATTATGTTACACCGTCATAGCACATTTTTCATGTAAGTGATAACCTTCTATATTTTTATGCCATTATCCAGAACACTTCATTGAGATCATATTTATTACTATAACCATGCTTTTGGGTTTGGAGGACTGGAGGTGCATGTTACTTACTTTTCTTCCCAGTCCATAACCTTTATTAATTTATTTTCAACACACATATAAATGTGGTTCTGTGAATGTGATGTTGAGACTTATTTTTTTATGTGTCAAAGAAAATACAACTGTCAGCCTAATCACTGACCATTGTTTTGAAATGGACAAATTTCCTAAGTGTAGCTGGAAAGCTGCAAAGCCTCATCAAGTGTGTACAGGCCGACAACAACTTTCCTCTCTAACTCACATCACCCCACACCAAATGAGCAGCACAGCTAACATGGCTGTTTCTTTAGCCCCGCAGGCTGTCTTTAGGTCTGTAGAAGATATTTGCTGCTAATGCTCGCCAATGAGAGGCCCAAATGGTCTTATTACAGCAGCTCCCACAGCTCGTGCTATACATCAGGTAGGAACACACGGCAAAATGGAGACCCTGATTGTTCTGGGAGCAACAGCGCTCATTACTCAACACGCCTCGCCCTCCCTCGCTACATGCAAGTCTCCTTCTCTTTCTTTTTCATCACCTATCCTATCTCACGTCCTCTTTATCTGCCTTACCTCTTTCTAGCTTTCCACCAGTTTCTGTGAAGGGAATAAACCAGTCAGGAACAGCTACTAGTAAAATGAATCCACCATTTCAAATTTTACATAATTGACGGCAGCGTTGATGGAAAGCTTGGAATGTCCTGAATGTGTGTCTTGTCACTGTTGGGTGAAAACGCCTTTAGAAGTCATGATCATTTTCTTAAATCAGTGTGTTATAAAACTGTACAAACTGTAAAACATTAACATTGGTTCTCCGCCTGGTGAACTCTGGTTGACCTGTGGGGGAGGGGGCACAGCCAGGTCAGTTGTCTATTGGTCAAGATAAATAGTGGCCAGCACCAATCACATTATACGCATCCCCTCCAGCCGCCAGCCTTGTTAGTGCAGTAATCACTCATTGTTAGAGACCTATCCTCAGGCCTATCTCAATCTGCCCTTTAAGACCATTCTTACACCATCAATCCCTGCTTCACATACATATTTCTACCTCTTATGATGTCCCTCTAATTATCTATATATCTGCAATGTCTGCTTATCCACAATTCTTATCTGTCTGTCTGTATGTCTATCGGAAATTCCATTGCTGAAGTTGATTCAGACTCACTCATTTACATGCTCACATACACACTCACCACTGTCAGCTGTCTCCAGCCATCTGCTGGGTCATGTGACCAGGCTACCTCTAATACATCCGACGAGCTGCCAATCAATCAAGCCCAGGAACAAAAGACAGAGAACAAGCCAGAGACACAGAGAGAATCCATACATACAGATGTCCCTAAAAACATATATTGTGTGTGGTACGCTATAATTAATCTGTGCCTGTGTGAATAATCATAAATACACGCAAGAATGTGAGATGCTGTGCCATGTGTTGATGCAATGCGGTGACAGTATAAACCTACAAAAGGAAAATGTAGTCATACATATTTGATGAGAGAGTAAACCTTGCATAAGCCTATAAAGGACAATGTCGGCTATTGAGTTAAATTAAGTAACATTATAAAGAACAAAACTGGAAAATTGCAACTTTTCATGTGAGAACAGAGATGTTAGATGATAAACCAAATATACACCCATCGCCGATAACCACACACACAAGTACACACAAACAAATGTCCGAAACTCAATCACCAGAGGTCGTGTTAGTGAGTGGGGGAACAGATTCGATTAGCGCTGTATTAGATACGGGAAATGATTTCTGTCAAAGCCATCTTTACTGCAATTATGATATGATAATTATGTGTTTCATTATTTACGTGGGATAGATACAAGGCTGGTGGCTTCTGGCTGAAAACATCAGTGGATAGACAGTGAGGTAGAGAGAAGGCACGATGCTGCACAGATGAACATTAGGGGATTACAAAATGAAAGAGGAGATGAATAGAAAGCAAGTGAGTGTGCTCATAGATGTGCAATACAGCTGCAGCACAGAGTCACCACGTCTCTGGCAAAAAATTGTTCCGTAAAATGTGTATAATTTCATTGCATCTACCATTTGAATTTGTAAAAAAAAAGCCCCACCATAAATCATTAGTTCATGCACAGTTGTTTTTCCTCATTTCTGCCTGTTTTGGGTTCAGATATGACGTCAAACTCATGCTTTATCATGCTTATTCCAACCATGCTGCTAGTCAACTGACCCTCTGTTTATTCATACACTTTTAGGTCTTCATTAAATGGTCTGTTCATCCAAAACAAACAAGAATTTCTACCTCAAGTCATGTGTTTTGTTTTTTTTTAGCTGTGATATTTATGCTAACAGAACTTCTGCTGCCAGCAGAATACAATGGGGATTTCATTTGTAGAGTTCAAAGAATTTAAAAGCACTCATGGAAGGATAAAGGTGTTGGCCGATGCATCATCCACTGTGTTAAAAGACAAACGTATGTATGTAACTGTATGTGTGTAACAGACTGTATGTAGGTATACATACCGTACCAGTGCCACGGTGGAACAGTGGTAACACTGTCGCCTCACAGCTAGAAGGTCCCAGGTTCGATTCCTGTAAGGGCGCTGTGGGCTGGGGGGCGTGTCCTCCACCATGCCCTCGAGGAAAGGGGGGGGCCTTTCTGTGTGGAGTTTGCATGTTCTCCCCATGTTCACCTGTCCAATGGTGACAACAAGGAACTGGGTCCCTGGGCGCCGCCCACCGCTCCTGGTCTGCCGCGGAGGAAGGACTTCCAGGATGGGTTAAATGCGGAAGAAACAATTTCACCGAAGCATGGCATGTGCATGTTGTGTTGTGTGATCAATAAAGTAAATCCTAATCTTAATCTTTATTTACATGCTGAATAGGGATTTTATTTCTATCAGCTATGATAACACTGTTCTCAGCAAAGTAATTGCTTGGAATGGGAATACAGTCATATTATTGAAAACAGAACCGGGCAACAAACACAAGTGGGCAGACAATTTGTCCAGTTATAAACAAACATCCATTAACAGACTAGAGCTGGGGGGGGGGGGGGGAATTAATGGACAAAACTTTTCTGTTGATGCTTTTCAGATGTTAGCATGTACCAGGTCTGCACAGATGCGTATTCCAAGAAATAACCATAACCTTGAGTATCTGAGTATGACCTTGCCAAATTTCTCACATTCTCCTGCCTACCTACTTTTACACTCTGTTTTCACAAACTAATTGCCAGTGATAAAAACTGAATCATGACTCCTTTAATCAGTCTTACAAACTCATGCATTGTTGCAAAGTGTAGCATGCTTCATGTAATGCAGGCAGTGACCACTCTCGGCCTACCATAGGTGTTTGCGCTCAGTGTTGCAAACCTGTAAGCTTGACTCGAACTGACTTGACTCAGCTGCTGGTGATACCAGCCTGTCCAACTGCTACCCATATACTAAAAAACACCCGAGATACTTCTCTGGGACTAACCAGAATCAGTCATGCACCAGTGTCAGACAGTGCATGTTCGTCAGTGCACACTATTCCTGGCATCACTCTTGGAGCATTCCTCTTTTACAACAAAATTAGCACATACATGCAGATTTTTTTAAAAAGAGTTTAGAGTAAACCTTCTAAAAATGACTGACTCGTTTTCCAATGCCATTGGACAAGTTTGCCTTTCTATTTATCTTTTATTTCAGTCTCTTTTTCCAACTCAGTGCCACCTCGAATCAGGAGAAGCTCTCTCACCTTGCTGTCTTGCCAGTGTTGCATGATACGGAAAACAAAATCACCATTCCATATTGTTCCCATAGACTGTAATAAACAATAAATAATGTTCCTGGCTATTTACGTGACATCATCTGTAATTTCAATGTCATCACATCGTGACAGAGGAGGGGTAAAATTGTCCACCCAGGTGTCATGCTTCTATCACTGCCAATCAGAGCTGGAGCCAGTAAATAACCATGACTACTGTAGAGTCATTTGACCTGGGAGTGAATGCTGAAGACAAGCAAGATGTTGGAGGGTGTTAGGGGTTTTTTTTTGTCCAGTGTGGAAGAGACATAAGACTGATTGTACTGGAAAAAAAGAGCCTGGCATGAAGACCTGTGGAGAAACAGATTTTAGCTAAAGGAAGTTGACTGAAGTTGAATTAAACAAATAATTTAAAGTGATTTGGGTATGGAAAGATCAATCACCCCAGGGGTGACAGCAGATGCCTGGCCTAGATTACCAGAAATGGGCCTGTGAATAGGCACCTGGAAAATACAGTATGCCACAAAGATCTGTTACATTGCAGGGGTATCATTCTACCTTGAATTATCTGATTAAAAAAAAAAAAAAAAGTGTCCTTTTAAGTGTTCATGGATGCATTATTCCGTTGTAGTTCAATAATTAAAAATGTGGTAAATTTGTAGGATAAACATAGAGTGTATCTGGTTTTCTATATGTTTAAGTATCCTGACTCGACTGCATGGCTTCACATCAGACTGAAGTTTAGAGAAACTGCTAAACACAATTGGCCATAGCAAATTAGTGACAGAGAAAATAACATGAAATGCCATATTTCATATTCTTTCATTTTAAGTAGTCCAAAACCAACTAAAAAATAGGCTATATTGAAAAGCATCCAGGAGTGACAGTGAGGCTGCATGTTATCTGTATCCGCAGGTGCATTTATTCAGAATTTGCTCTGGTTTTTCCACTGCCTGGAGGCTTTTTGCCCATAAATCCAGTGACTTCTTATTTTGTTGACATGGAATGTCTGTGTCCTATTGTGCACAAAGAGCAGCAACTAACCCACTATCAACCTGTGGAGGCGAGGAGATAAAAACAAATGCTCTGCACAGAGAAAGTACTGACTGCTGCAGATTCTGAGGACAGACAGGATGGACATCTGAAACAGGACACATCATTAATAACACTTCAAATAAAACATCATGATGTTAAGTGGTATTAAGCTTTTACATTTTGAGCTTGTTGTAGTGTTAAACTTATCTCAGAGCCAGAAGCAGGACCCAGACACACACCTTGCAATCGTTTAACTTCAGATTTAGATCAGATTAACATGTGGATGAGATGGAGGTTTGGTAAGATGAGCCAGAAATATGGTGGAGTGGAGCTAACAGAGTGAGCAGAGTAACTGGCTGGGAGGCAGACAGGTAAACGCTGGGCAAAGCAGAAAAACAGAGAGCACGGAGGGATGATGAAGCTGAGGCACAGGATTAAACAGGGTTCAGGCAAACAGGAGGAAAATACTGACAGAAGCCAAAGTCGGCAGGAGCATAGCACCACATCGGCAAAGTGAACAATCTGGCAAAGACTGGTGTGCAGAAATGGGCTATATATACTGCAGGAGCTGGATGAGATGATGGGTTGCAGGTGTGCAGGTTGATTGGCAGCAGGAGTGAAATGAAGCACCATGTCCAGACAAACACGGAAACACAGAGAGAGGACAAAAAGGGGACCAACAAGAAACACAAGGGGGGGGGGGGGGGGGCGGTGAACAACAGTAGCACTAGGAATGAGGGAGAGGCCCCTCTGAACCATGACACTCATGTATGTTAAAGATTTTTTTTTTCTTTTCAGCTTTGACCAAATCAGCAGCAGCTGAGGTTTAAATATCCTTGATTATGTGGATATTACTGATAATTCTGCAGTAACATTATTTCCTCTGAAGTTTCAGATTTAACAGTAGAAAATATACAACATCTTTCAATTTTTTTATTCTAAACATTAATATAGGCGTGCATGAATCCAGGGCAGCTCACCTAATGAAAACACATTCCCATGTGCATGCATCTAACAATGTATAAGGGTAGAGGAAAAATAATTAACAATCCTATTGTTGTTCTCAATACACTATTCAGCGTAATAACCAATAAACACAGAAATGTGCAGCATCTCCACTAAAGTCTGCACACTGACAGTCTGACAGCAATCATAGTAGGCAGCAAGGAGAGCTACAGTGACATTTTCTACTCAGAATCCATTGAAATAAAGTCAGTGAAGACACAAACATATCTGTCCACGCACAAACCTGCATTCACACTAACACACTTTCGCATGTAAAACACACACACACACACACACACACACACACACACACACACACACACACACACACACACACAGGTATAGGCACATCTTGTCATTCTGCAGTGGAGCTTCCAATTTGCCTCTCATTCTAGCCCTCATCTTCAATGTTAGCAGTATGAGAGTCCCATGCCACCTTAACATAGCTAAACCCGTGGCGGGCCATCGGCTTCTGACAACCCAGCATCTCTGTGGAGTTCACCAGTGGTTTAGGGAGCTGTATATTCCAATTAGCTGCCAGGATCCCAGCGCTATGGATAGTATACAGAGGGAGTCACATTCAATTACAGTCGGTGTCCACTGTGGATTTGTGTGTTTTTTACCTGTCCTCATGCATAAAGTAAATACTGCCGTTCCCATGTGCACTGGTGTCAGAGCATGTGTGAGGGGGTGGTTAGGCTGGATAACTGTGCAATGTGTATTTATGTTTATGTGCATGTGTTTATGTGGCTCCTCATCACAGCAACATCATTTACATTAAAACAATGCCAGTTATGTGCGTGAGATCTGTGCTTGACAGACTATGTGCAGAAATGCCAACAGCTTGTGAATGATGGTCAGCAAGCTGTCCTACATAACTCCAGCTTAAGGCAAATAAAAAACACAGAAAATATGGTAATGTATTCAAGTCGATGAAAAAACTACAATAAGTGCCATATTCGTGCCCGTACATCTTTATAAGACTTCCCTTTTGATTTCCTCATTTTCTCTGACTTATTATCATATGAAAATAATAAGGAATTTATTTTTAAGCGGCTGCAGCCTGCGCTCCTTTGCTATATTCTTTACATATCAGAAATCGTTTGATGTGTTTTTTGAAATGTGTTCCTTGAAGAAAACAAAGGCGTGCATAAATTAGCAGCTAGGACTGCAATTAGACAGTCACAGTGATTGGAAAAGAATAATTATCCAGAGGCTGGCCTGCTTAGGGCCTCTTCAACCACTCATCCCCCAGTGAAAATGAAGAGAAAGAGGGGTGATACAGATAGCCAGGAAATAAAAATAAAAAAGCATATTATTTTGACCAGCAGGGATAAAGCTGAGCATATTTAGTAATTAAAAACACCACGTTGTCTCGCAGCTTGTTATGGATGGGTATGGCTATACTAGACACAACAAAGCACTTGCTGGTTGTATATATATATATATGGTCACACCTTGAGCACCACTAGTATTATCCAAAGTAAGACAACAAAAATGTTCTATGCTTTGACCAAAGCTACAAGTGTAGGAAATGCTTGTTTTCATGCTCTTCTTAACAGGTGTCATGTAAATGGATTTTCTCAAGAAATGTTGCTGATCCAGAAAACTACAGTGGCATATTTAAAATGCACCTTGTTGTCTAACTGTCCCCATGCTTACACTTCCGTTTTCTTTGGCCAATCCTATTGGTTCTCTACAACTGAACTAAAGTGACAGAATGGAGGTTGGGAGCAAATCCATATTTCTATTAAAGTATTTTTTATCACTGAACAGGGAGTCGAGGGTGACGACGATTCAAGAGTCAGTTGGAATGTTACTGTCAATTCTGAAATAAAATTTTATGTAATGGTCAGGTCAAAAAGTATTCAAGGTATATTCTATATTGACAGATAACACTCGGTGTGTAGGCTAGGCAGAAAGGACAAAATGACATAATTCCCTGCATTGTCAGTTCACCAGCATTTCATAGTGTTTGTCAATACAATAGCATAGCATTCATTAAGCCGATGCTTTTATCCAAGGCAATAAGTGCATTCAACCATGTGGATACAATCCAACAATTGCAAGAATCAGTGCATCAAACTTCATCAACTATGCTGAAATGCTTCTAGTGGTACATTTAGACCAAGAAGAGAATAAGAGACAGAGAAAAACTGCTGTTGTGTTTTTATGAATTTCCAGTATGTGACAGAAGATGTTTAGAGTTTCTATTGTGCTGAAGTTGATGGAGAGCTTATTACACCATTCTGGAGCTTGGGCAACAAACAGTTGTGCAGAGAGTGCACAGCCCTAGGCTCCCTGTTTAAGGAGGTTGGAGAGGAGGATCTGCTGGTTCACTGTGTCAAATGCTGCTGAAAGGTCCAGCAGGATGACAGTGGAGGATAGGAAGGATGCTCTAGCCATGTGTAATATTATATGACAGCGCCACACTCATCACCCTGTTGCTCTGACTTTTTTTTTTTTTTTTCCTTTTAACCAGAAATGCAATTCCCACTCTTGGATTCATGAGTTCTGATCAACTCAATGTTGAATCTTTGTAAAAAGATATCTGCATATGAATGAAGAATCTGTAGGTAAGGGGCAAGATTTTGGTGTCTGGTGTACTCTTTTCCATTTCAAGTCCGTCTGTAGTCCAAGGAGTATTGACCAATCATGTTTGACCTGGCTTTGGTTGCATGCAGGTAAACATTCCATATGGAGAGCAAAAGAGGCAGAATTTATTGGCCAAAATGCAATCTGAAAAATGATTTCGCTATTTATTGGGTTTTTGAATTTATCTGCATTTATATACAAATATCAGTTCATAGTGATTAACTAAAATTGAGTTGTTGATTTTGAAACTTCAGTTGCTAATCGGACTGTAAACAATGATCAGCACATGGAAGAGGAAATCTTGACCTGGATATCTGTTACATGTTATTTGGATATTTATGGGCAACACTGGAAGCGCCGAGATATTGGCATTTGCCCCCAAAGGCTCATCTGATGATAGCTAATGGGATCTGAGATTAATCTGTGTCAAGCTTTTTCATTAAAATTAAAAAACTACAAGCCTTCCACGGAAGTGAAGCAATTATGCCCCCTGATGGAAGAAATGTTGAGTTTGAAGTAAAAGCAAAATCAGCAGATCAGAAAACAAGAAGGCTTCTAACTAAGAGGTCATCATATGTATCTATAAGGTACAGATGTCTGTAGATGTCTGGAGCAAGGACTGAAAGTCACAGAGAGAGAAAGCTGGCCTCTAATTGAGCAGAACTAAATGTAAGTTCAAACAGCAACAGATTCACCTCACTGAGCACATCTTTGATAAGAGTGGCATGACACCTGATGCAGAGAAAGTGTCTTGAATAAAACATGTCCCTGAAATGTATTGGAGCTCAAGAGGTTCCATGAAATAGTCAACTCCATGGCCAAATTCATCTCAGAGCTCTCTACACCAGGACAACCACTCGATGACCAGCTGAATGGCTGTGGAGAGATGCACAGCCGACAGACGTTTGCCTCAGCATCTGCACTTATACTCTCATTCTATGATGCTACCAAGCCCATTGTGGTGTCAGCTAATGCTAGTGTGGTCTACTGCTCCAGGAGACTGTGGGACACAGAGACCAATTCACAGGACATAGTAACAACAGTAACTAAGGGCATATTTTGGAGAGTTAACACACAGAGGCACACCATGGAAAGGGACACTAATGCCAACTGTATTCCCTTCCAGACCATGGCAAAAAGTAGGTGTCAGACCACTACTCCAGGCACTTAGAGATCCTACACCTACATGTGTCAACCAGTAGCCAGATCATAGAAAAGCTAACAGCCACCTTTGCATGGTATGGTATCCCAGGAGTACTAGTTAGTGATAAACCTCAGCTAGTTGCAGAGGTGTTCAGACAGAATGATTTTTTTCATCTTGTCCTCATTATGTCCAAAGTAGTGGACAGGTCAAGAAGGCTGTACAGGTAGTAAAACTGATTGTTAGTCAGGTAGATCCCCTCCTGGCTCTGATGATATACAGGGCTACACCTTCTTCTTCTACCTGCAGAACTGCTGATAAGTCCAAAAATTCTGACTGTACACACCCGTCTGAAAACTTAGAAACAAACAAGCCAGACGAGGAAGAAATTGTGCAAGCAGATGTAGCCACCAAGTACAAAAGTCAGAGATGCTTTAATTCACATGGATCTCATGGTGTGAGCGGTACGGGAGTGAACTTGGAGGAGGATAGAGGTGCAGATAACAGATACTCCTACTTTTTTAAAAATCTGCTCTATGCTCCATCCAAAATCCTTAAACTCCCTATCTCCACATGCTTGCAGTCCACTTTGCTCACATGCTCTGGTACTATATGCACATTTCTTTTTTAACCAATACTACTACCAGGGGCGGCTGGCCGATACAGGGCGCTAGGGCGCTGCCCCCTCTGTCTCACATCATGTAGAATCACACAGCCCTTCCTTTAATAAAACGTTTTTTAAAATGACTTTTACATGTATATTCTATGTTTTAAAAAGGCAAAATGAATAATATAGTCTAAAGTGAGTTACTAAAATGTAAAATCTGCACTAAATAGCCAGATTAGAAATGTCCTACGTTGTCTACAGTTACTAATAGCTGACAAATAACTGGCCATGGGCGTACACATCTTTTCCCATTGACTCTCGTTATAACTTTGACGTGCAGTTCGTTCTTCTTCAATACAAGAGATAGGAGACAGCGGGGCGCAGCCTGACAGCGCCCCGCTGTCTCCATCTGGTCGCTATACACACCACAAGCCATGGGGTGGCAGCAGAGAGCGAGCGGTTTGTTGACCCGCAAGCCTGTAATCAAAACCGCCAAGCGAGTGACGTTGAGCGCAGTGTCGGAGTAACTAGCAAAACCGCCAAGCAAGTGACGTTGAGCGCAGTGTCGGAGTAACTAGCAAACAAGATCATTAGCTAGTCACAGAGAGAGACGAAAAAGGAGAAAATGAAGAGAGAAAATTCAGTGAAGTCACTGAAAACAATGCCGTTTGAGAGGAGAACACTGCAGGAGAAACTGAGAGTGAAGGAGCTCGGACCTGACCGACCAGACGTCTTAATTAGACAGCAGTCCGAAGACAGAGGGAGGAGATATACCCACTCTTTTTCACGGAGCTGGTATGAGAAGACGTCTTGGCTAACTGGATGCAGTGAGGCAGGTTCTTTATTTTGCTTCCTGCTTTTCCAAACCAAGGGAACTGATCAAAATATTTAATGTTTGCTTACAGAAGCACTTTTGGCTTAAAGCCTAATGGTTTCAGTTATTTTCTTTAGACAAAGTGACAATTTTTTGTTGCTTTGATAGTCTTAAATATGAGGATTTGCTGTGTTTTCATTGTCATTTAAGGTTGTTAATATAAATGTTAGCTAACAGAAGCACTTTGGGCTTTAAGCCTGATGCTTTGATTGTTTTTTTAAACAAAATGTCCAGTGTTTATTGGTTTCATGTGTATGTATTTGCTGTTTTTTTTTTCTTTTTTTATTTGAGTATATAAATATAAATATGTTGTTCCAAGGGTGGCGCAGCAGGTAGTGCGCGTGCCTCACAGCAAGAAGGTTCCCGGTTCGATCCCGGGGTCAGGCGGGGGCCTTTCTGTGTGAAGTTTGCATGTTCTTCCCGTGCATGCGTGGGTTCTCTCCGGGCACTCCGGCTTCCTCCCACAGACCAAAAACATGCTCACTAGGTTAATTGGTGACTCTAAATTGTCCCTAGGTGTGAATGTGAGTGTGAATGGTTGTGTGTGTGTTGCCCTGCAGTCGGCTGGCGACCGTCTCAGGGTGTACCCCGCCTCTCGCCCGTTGACAGCTGGGATAGGCTCCAGCCCCCCCCAACCCCGAAAGGGATACAAGGGGTATAGAAGATGAATGAATGAATGAATGTTGTTCCAAACAATTAGCTGGACAGAAAAAGCACTTGGTACTCTTGGAAGCTGTGAAAATTATTTTTTTTTCTCTTTTAACTTTTGAAGTAAAAAATATATTTATACATTCTTGGTTTGTTTAATGATGGAAAAGGAGATTTAAGGGTTTGTGTGTACCAATTATATCTTATCTGGAGCAAAACATATCAAACACTGGGGAAATAAATTCAAATTCAGTAACTGGTAACATTCACCTGCATTTAACTGTCTATTTAACTCAGCAGTAGTGCTTACGTGTACCCTAGTAGTGATACATAGTAATAGCACATCAAATGGTTGTAAACATAATATACATTAATTCTTGTGGTCTGGTGTTGCCGACTTCGCTTTTTGGTTTGGTAAATTAAGGGCGCCCCCCCAAGACAAAAATTCACCAGCCGCCACTGACTACTACACTACAGTTGGCTGTGAGCCAATGAGGATAGATTTCTCTAGATTTATATCCATTCATCAAACCCTAAAAAGAGATTCCCTTTTCTACTCTTTTGCCTATTGTCCACCTTATTCCATGGCTTCAAAACATGGCCACGTCCATCCCTCTCACTCACACTCAACTTGGAGCAAAAACAGTCTAATTCACAGGGCAAACTTTCCCTTCTCCGATACGTTGATTTGATATACTCCAATAGAGCCTTTCTTCCAGACACCATCAATTGTCTATAGATTTTTCTTGGCTCTCCTCAGAAGAGAAACAAAAGCAGGCCCTGAAAAGCCTCGAGCCTAAGAGGCTTTATTGATATCGATGTTGGGGGAATATCGCCCATTTTCACCAGGGGATCAATCAGCCCGTCACCGTTTGCTTTGCAAGCTGCAGCCTCTCTGCTTGTGGGCCGCAATATGTGTGTGTTTGTGTGTCTGCCTGTCACTCTGTGTGTGCGTCTGTGCTTGTGTCCATGAGATAGAGAGAAAGACACAGACACAGAGACAGAGAGATACAGATTGATAGATTCATCAATGAATAGAGCGATTTGTGTTTTAAATTTGGTGCAGTGAAAAATAGGGTTAATATCAGGTTAAGCAGCCCCACTATTTTACCAATACACAATGAATCTCCCTCTGTATTCTCTCAAAGCACAAGGGATAATAATGTCTCTTTCACAGTCCCTGCCTGGAGTCTTAAGTGTACTGTCCACCAAAGACGATCTGCATATCATAATTCAGAGCAAACCTGAGCAAATCCTTTTCCATTTGGTTTGCAGCCTCCCTTATCTGAGAGGCTTAGCGGGCGGTTTATAATTCAATTATAGAATTGGATATATTACATTGAGGTAATTCAGGTTAAGCACTGACAATGGAAGTCTCAGATTCCTATAAATACATTGAGACAAGTGATTGCTCTGATCTGCTATGAAGTAGATAGTGGACATCTGGGGTTATACTCACAAAATTACATTCACTGTTTTTACTGTAACAAAGTTGTTTTACTGTGCACTTGTATTTTTTGCCTTTTTTAAAAAAAATACACTTTTACTTAAGCATCTAAAGTTTTTCTGCACCCTTTACATAGTTAGAACAAAAGTCATGACGAACCATGTGAGATAGGAATAAAAGAAAGGAGATGAATCAGCAGCAGCAGTAGAGAAGAAGCTAATGGTGTGCTCCATGTCCTGCGAGGTCCACTTGACACTGACATTCTGTAAGAGATACATAATCAATCACAGGTTTGTATGTAACGTAACACTTGGCGAGCACGCTAAGTGACCAAATCAGACACAGTGTTACGTGACCAACAGTTCAATGCTGGGTCAGCCAAATGGGTGTTCATGGTGGTCCTCCAGCAGTGACTTCTACATTCAGAAACTTCAGTGAGGTGTGTGAGGCCTATCTGCTATTTTTGACCAGTAATCTCTAACACAGCTATGACTGCAGAGTGCTCATTCAGCTCCAAACTTGAAACTGAAAATGAGAACTATTTGAGGAGTGGTGGGATAGGAGAGGCTGAGGGGCTGGTTATATTAAACTTTGAGAATGAATGAGCAGATAAGTTGTACTGTGAGCAGATTGTGGAGCACTTTGTAGTGCACAAGGCACACAGACAAGTGAGTTAAACAATGAACTCACTGATGGCTGAAACTCATTCTCCAGAGACCAACAACCACTGTGTTGCCTAGCAACCAGGGATGTCACAATACCAAAAAGTCATGGTACCATAATACCTCCATATAAAGACCACAGTGTGATATTTATTGTGATATTGAACAAAAGACAGACAGAAAGAAAAACAGCTTCAAAAAATGGCTTTATTAATAAATTAGTGTGTATAGCATATTTATTCTATTCAATTTATTTCTATTCTGTTTTGTTTTTTTGTTTTTAATTTTGGCTTTTAAATTTTCTTTCCTTCTTTCATAGAATAAAATAAAAGTAGCCAGCCTAGACTTAAGCATGAAAAAAAAAAAAAAAATTGCCATGAATTGTCTTTGGCAATGAATAAGTGAACCATGTACAATTTCAATGCAGCATTTCAATTTCAATTCAACAATGCAGCAGTCAGCAGCAGTCCCTTTCTAAAATATTCAAAAGAGCTGTTTCATCAAATGAGTACATTCATGATCAGTTTATGTACTGGCAGGTTTAACAGTTTCTGTTTGGTGGTCAGCTCAGCTGTGACAGCTGAACTGCAGTGAAAATTGACCAAGTAGGCCACTGGTGAAGCAAGGTTTAGAGGTGTGTAAAGCACTTTATGTGTGGGGACAGTCCGGTACCTCTCACCACTGCATTCATATTGGCTGTAACGGCAACAATACCGTAATGATTGTTGTTCGGACAAAACTTTTCATTTCCCATTATTTGGTCAGAACTTGAACTGTTACTGTAGCAGCTTGTGAAGTTTACCTATCCGTGGTTATTGAGATGCTCTCTGCTTCTTTGAGGATGTCTGTCACTTTAGCTTTTGCCTCTTGGTACAAAACTGCTATCATTGTTTGACTAAAGTGTGGCCCTAGTGGAATTCTACACTTTGGCTCCAATGTGTTTATTAACCTCTGAAATCCATCTTTGTCAACCATAGAAATGGCCTAAAGTCTTTGGCTATATATTCATGATCTCTTGTTATTTCTTAAGCTCTGCTCCTTAAGCAGAGCTCCAAATGCTTCTTTCAGGTTCCTTCTTATTTTTGATGTGTTTCCCGTGGTGTAGTTGACCATCGTCCATCAGTATTTGCAAGTTGTTTTGTGTTTCGGTTTCCTTTCTGCCATTTTCAGTTCTTGAAATGGGAAAACCAAAATACTGCCACACATCAGCTCTAAAAGTTGGTTGAGAATTTTCAATCTCTTTTTCATTATCAGCACATTCATCTGTTGTTTTCTCGTTGGGATTATTTTTCGCAGCGCTTGGCTTTGCACACAAGGGATGATGGGAGTCTTTCTTCTTGGCTACTATGATTGGGCCCTCAGCTGTTCAAACAAAAACAATACAATTTTTGACAAAGAGAAATGGAAAAAAAAAAACATGTAACATCACAGTAGATAGTATCACAATTCCACAACAACATCAAGCCATATCTATCTATCACAATATCGCGAGATTCGGTTTGTCGGTACATCCCTACTAGCAACCTATTGTTTTTGTCCTATGAGCCTTGTAAAAACTATGCAGCACTCTTTTTCGTTGAATATGTATGACTGTGGGCAGCAGTCGCTGTGGGGTTTATATTTTTCTATGTCGACATGTTGTTTGCCCAGTAGATTTACATTCTATCGGTTTATTCGGTAACACTTTATTTGACGCCTATCTCCATAACACATTATACCTATACTTAAAATGAGTTAGAATGACGTTATAGCACTGTATAACTATACTTATAAACACTCATAAATTATCATAATGCTTTATAACAATAATCACAACACACTATAAAGCATTTTATCATGACTTATAAGGTCAAGTATTATAATATGTTATAACTGTTAGCAACTCACTGACAATGCCCACATGGATAATGCATTACGCCTGGCGTCGAGCCAAAAAATGGGTATTTGGCATGTTGGAGGTTGGACTGACGACTAGAAGGCTAGTCCTGAAGATCATGAGAGAACCTTCAAGGCGAGACCTTTTGCCAACCATACTGCCGCATGTTAGAAGAGGCACAAGCATTGTGTCAGATGAATGGCAAGCATAACACAGGACTCTGACTCAACATGGGTATGGCTATTACACAGTTTGCCACCGGAGAAACTTTGTGGATCCTGTCACAAGAGCCCACACGCAGCATCTAGAGCGAGCATGGCAGACCTTCAAGGCTGATATCTGGCACCACAGAGGGAACCGCACCACAAAGCTCTTGAAAGAACACCTGAGGATGATCGAGTGGGAGTACTGGCTGGGAAGAAGCCACAGAGAAGGCATTCATGGCCACCTTATTCATGATATAAGAAAGTAAAACAAACATACAGTTTTTTGAAGGAGTCACATTTGCTAATAAAAATAAGTTTTGCAATGCTTTGTGTTGTTCTTGCATAGATTAAGAGATGTGTATTTTTTTTACTTTTCTTAAAGCAAACCACTTACAGTGACTTGTGACCAGCTTGTAATGTGTTGTATCAGTCTATACCTGAGCAGTTTCATCACTTTACTTGAAGCACCCAATGACCATTTAGAGTAAGTTATAATCACATTATAATGCATTATACCAGTGATTATGAGGCATTATAAAGAGTTTTAATATATTACAACTATGATAATTATAATATACTTTGATCCTTGCAACAAAAAACAGTTAGCAAGGGACCAGCAATCATGAATTATTATAATACTTGACCTTATAATCCATTATAAAATGCTCTATAATGTGTTATGCTTATTGTTATAAAGCCTTATGATAATTTACGATAATTTACGAGTGTTTATAATGATAGTTACGCACGTTTCTAAGCCAATTATAAATTACAAATAGATGTATAATGCATTATCTATGTGGGCATTGTTAGTGAGTTGCTAACAGTTATAACGTATTATAATACCTGAACTTATAAGCCATGATAAAATGCTTTATAGTGTTGTGATTATTGTTATAAGGCAGTATGATCATTTATGAGTGTTTATAACTATGGTTATACAGTGTTATAACTTCATTATAACTCATTATAAGTATAGTTATTATGCATTATAGAGATCAAATAAAGTCAAATAAAGTGTTACCGTTTATTCATTTCTAGCTTAATATTGTTTGTTCATCTACCACATAAGGGTTTGGTGGTACAGTTCACACTCTTATAGACGGTGACATGTTAATGCACTTACCTACCTTTTACTTTTACCCCAGTACATATTTCCACTAATTTCACAGTACTTTTACTTAAGGAAAAGTTCTGGTACGCTCCTTCCCTGATGGACATTAATAAAGCTTGATGCATGGACATTGCAATATTCAAAAGTCATTGTTCTGGTTATTTAGAATGTCTCCTGATTAAGTTTAGACCTTTCTATCTGCCCAGAATGTCTACATCTACTGTTATGTTATGCATCATACAAAGAACTGCATGATGCCATTAGTGAACAACAGACATCTGCAGGCAGTCCTCAGCATTGCAAGTTACATCAACCACTTCAACCTGAAGACTGTACTTGAAAAATTTCACCAACATTTCTCCTTCTCCGCATGATTATATAGAAGTACAAAATGTGATATTTGCCACTTATGATGATTTAGTTGGTCCAGTGTTTGCAGATTCTGTATAAATGGTTGAGTGATTCATGAGAGGACAGTGAGGTTAATACTTTCTGAAAGCATTGTAATTTCCATTTTTTAGGTATATTTTCTTGTTCATGTTTTAGAACATTTAATGTGTGTGCATGGTACCAAAAATAACGTTTATTTTTGTTGTAATTGTGCTTCGTGGCGGTACGGTGGAACGGTGGAATGGTGGGAACACTGTAGCCTCCCGGATTCGATTCCTGCTGTGGGCGCCGGGGGCTTGTCCTCCACCATGCCTTCGGTGCCTGCTGCTCGAGGAAAGGGGCCTTTCTGTGTGGAGTTTGCATGTTGTCCCCGTGTTCACCGGTATCCTCCATAAAATATACCCCCACTTAAAATATGCAAGAAGATCTGACCAATGGTGATGAAAAAAGAACTGGGTCCCCGGGTGCCGCCGTCAGCTGGCAGCCCACCGCTCCTAGTCTGCTGCGGAGGAAGGACGGACGATGGATGGGTCAAATGCGGAGAAATAATTTCACGAAGCATGGCGTGTGCATGTCCTGTGCATGTAGTGTGTGTGATAAAATAAAGTATGTTTCTTCTTCTTCTTCTTCTTCTTCTTCTTCTTCTTCTTCTTCTTCTTCTTCTTCTTCTTCTTCATGGGTTTGATGGCCCGCCACCACCTGTGCACTTGTACAGTCAGTACCAATATAGAATCATATTATATATTGAATTCTTACACTTGGGTGTACACTGAGTTTATGCACTTAAGTTTATGCACTGAACTGAGTTACTAATTTAGGTTGAGTTTTCAGGCACATTAAGTTAGCCTAAGATTGTTCTTTCTATGTCTCCACCATTCTAGACAATAGCTGTGTCCCAATTCAGCGGCTGCATCCTTCGGAGGACCCAGCCTACGCGGTCTACAGAGGCAACAGCTTCGGAGGCTCCTCCGTCAGCCGCATCAACTATCGGTAAATGGGATGGTCTAGCCTTCAGAGCATTTCCTGATTGCGTCACGACCTCATAACTTCTTCCCTCCTAACCCGGGAAAAACACACGTACGGCGACAAAAATTTAACAGATGACACAACAGAAACATAACAGACAGACGACGGAAACATAACAAGGGAAGTGAAGGGTTTAATAAGGCTAACAGTTCCTCATATCAACAGGTTAGCCTTAAGCTACAACACATAGCTGGTGTAGCTTAAGGCTAACCATTGGTGTGCAAAGCATCTTGGGATATGGGAGGCCGCGAAGGATAGTAGCAATGCATCCTCCAAATACAGGAAAAGGAAGGACGCATTTGTCGGCTGCATTTGGAGGAGCCTTCGAATTTGGACGAACTGGGACAGCCTTCGCGCATAGTTGTGACGTAATCGGCCTTCAAATTCACCCTCTGAAGGATGCAGCCGCTGAATTGGGACACAGCTTATATCAACCTTCATATCAATAGAGTGGCCACCATTAATCAGATTAAAACATTTCCAAATGAGAAGCCACGAGTGAACAAAGAGCTCCACATACTGTGGTAGGCATGCAACACTACATTCAGATCACTTGATGTCTAGGCCACTGTAATGGCAATTTCAGTTCCTTGTACTTAATCTACTTGAGACACCCCACCTCCCATTTCCTTACCAAGATATCAGGTCCTTTTGTGTTCTAAATTCTGATGTCTAGACCTTTTAACATCTACATACAAAATCCTGCAGGATGTCTCTGGTGCAAACCACCCCCTAGGGAGCCAGCACCAATACCTACAGCAAACCAATAGGTGCGAAAACACACCTTTGGGTAGGGGGTGTTCCTCAGGTATAAATGTTTAGCTCTCCCCATGCTTGGGGTCTTTCTTCATTCTACCGCTCGTGTGATGATTGACCTTTTCTTTGCAAAGAAAATAAAAACCTTGTTGGCCGGCAGAAGTCTCTATTTCATTCTTCACCAGCAGCACAGAATTTCCACAACAGCCACTTTATCAAGGGGTAACCTAAAGAGGCATCAAGAGGGTCAAGCACAGCCACAAACTGTAGAGGACCTCAACAGGATTTCATAGGATTAATACCCATAATCCTGCTGGCTCTGATGGCATCCTCGGATGCCTGTGAAGTACCTGTGCTGGGCAGCTAACTGAGGTCTTGACTGACATCTTCAACCTGTCACTGGCTCAAGCAACTGTCCTCAAGTGCTTCAAAGCCACCTTGACTGTGTCAGTGCTAGAACACTCCAGTGCAGCAGGCCTGCCTAGTTGCACTCACTCCCACCATCATGAAGTGCTTCAAGCGGGTGGTCCTGGCTCATCTCAGTACCAATCTAACATCCACACTGGACCCCCTCCATTTCACCTACTGCCAGAATGGATGTTAGAGGGACCATTTCCAATGAGAAGGCTGTTCATCGGCTTCAGTTCAGCAACTTTATCATTCTCTCAAAACTGATCTTCAAACTCTGTAACTGTGGCATTTACACCTTCTTTTGCAACAGGATACTGGACTTCCTAACCTACTGAATCCAGCATGTTAGATTAAACAACCACACCTCCTCAACCCTCAACCTGAATGTTGTTCCCTCCCCTACTCTCTCTTTACCTACAATTACATACGGTTCTAATACTGTGTTTGCAGACGGCACAACAGTGGTTGGCCTCACTGACGACAATGATGAGTTGGTCTACAGGGAGGAGGTCCAGCACCTTGTGCCACGTTAGCCTAACTCCAAGAAGACCAATTGTCGATTTAAGAAAGACCAAAGGTGGTACACATACCCCCATCCACATCCATTGGGCAGAGGATGAGCATGACAACAGCTTTAAATTTCTGGGTGTCTACATCTCCGAGGACCTCTTTTGGACCTGCAACACTTTAATCCTGGTCAAGAAGGCTCACCAGCAATTCTAGGTGGTGAAAAATACCCAATGGGTTACCATTTATCGCTGTGTGTAGAGAACGCACAGCATCACCTGGGCCTCTCACCCAGCCCTCCCGCCCTCTGGGCGGCAGTACAGGACTCTCCATTCCTGGACCAGCAGGCTAAGGAACAGCTTTTTCCCCTCAATGGTCTACTTGCTGAACTCTGCACCTTGGTGATAGCACTCTGCCCCTGCCCCAGTCCAAATATGCCCCACCCCTGGATTACCGTCGACTCCCACACATTTTCCTCCAGTGACTGAAATTTTTCTTTCCCCCTTCTACCCCTGTTCCCACCCACCCACACACTTTCCTGACTGAATTTTTGCATTATGACTGTACCTCACTGAACAGTGAACACATGCATATACCACTGTCCATACAGTATATTTCTGATCTATAGACTATATCCATATCATACCACCAGTCTCACCATTGCCATTAATTGTACTTATACTCGCATTGTATACTGTTTATTTATTTATTTATGTATATCTATATATTCTGCCCTTTTACTGCATTCTGCACTTTTGGTTAGATGCTAAACTGTGTTTTATTGTGACTGTGCTGTGTGGAATGACAATACCGTTGAATCTAAACTAATCAAATCCCCCCCCCCCCCCCCAAAAAAAAAAAAAAAAACAAAGAAAGGAAAGAAACTCACATTTAAACTTACCTCTATTCTTCTCTCTTTTCTCTATTATTTCCTTTCTCATTCTCTTACCATAATGTGCAGTTAAGGAGATTAGTCACCCATTTCTCATATTTACAGTGTTTTCTCTCTATGATGAATGGTGACAAATTTCAGCCTCCTGCTAAAACAGTATGTACAGTATGCACAAATTAAATTAATGTAAGAGAAATAACTTTGTGGTACAGAGGAAACAACAGAAAGCAGTTGAAAATAATTCAACTTGAATATGATTGATGTGTTTAAAAGAATAAAGGAACTACATGTGAATCTGTGGTGTTACTTAGTAACTACATTAGCTTTGAGGAATTTCGAGGAGAAGGGTGTTGATCTGAGTTGACATACAGAAAGCCAGTGTAAAGATATAGGAACATGAGAGTTGTTATCCACTCTCCAGGACTTTATGAGGTATCTCACAGCACTGTTCTCAATCAGTTGCAGCTGTTTGATTGACTCTACAGAGGTAAATGTTCCAATATATATATATATATATATATATATATATATGTCATTTAATTCTTGATATATTCTTTAGGTGATAGCAGTCTGATTGTCCTAAAGTGCCTTTATTGGACTGATTTTGTGGTTGTTAGCGACTGAAGCTAGGCACTGTCTTTTAGTCATTCTTCTTTGTCTGAAAATAAAAAAAATAAAAAATCAGTTTTTGTTTAATTAAAGTAAAAATAGTAAACCAGTGGTAAGTTAGCAATTAAATTAATTCCCATTAGAAATATTAAAATTACATTAACAAACATTAACATGTTTGTACAGAATATAATAATGTAGTAGGACATTCTGCAATAAATATTATATAGACATTAAAATTTTCAGTGTGGCTAGTTTGGAGCACGTTCAACTTATGGAAGCATTGCAAAAAGTCAAGCCACAGTCGAGTAGATTTGCACTGAAAATTGAAATAAAATTGTGTGGAATAACAGCCACTCTTGTATGGATACAGAACCTCTTGCTTGGCAGTTCCTAGGTGAGCAGTGTCCTTTTTATTTAGCTTAACTGGTTAGAATGAAGTCAATCTCTTGGCCTCAAGCTATGTAATTACTAATTGGAGCACTCAATATATAAACCAGATTTGATAGAATCATAAATCAGAATGTCTTAGACCTGATCAACAAACTAAAGTAATGATGCATGACCATAGTATCCAAAGCATAGGTTAGAGTAAGTGCTTATCTTTAGTTGTATACATTTTCAGTGACTGTTACCAGACTGTAAAGAGAAAAGGCTAAGTAAAGGATATGGTGGGCTGGAGAATGCAAGTGTCTCTGAGGGAATGACTGCTGTTGTGGAGAAGCGCACAAAATCTTGCAAATGCTCAGTCAATCAAGACAAACCAAATGCTTGTTGCACTACAAGCTATATGTTTTTCACGGGCCCTTATGGTTAAAGAAGCATAATATTTCTCTTTAATTTTTCAAAGAAGTCTGACAAACTTGGCCCAGCTTGGGTGCTCAGAAAATGGAACAAAGTGTCCTGTTCCTCCACAGAAGAGGAACTAAACAACTAAAGGATAAAATGCTGAACCTGTAAGATATATCTTTTGACAGGTCGAGGCATGACATTTTGTAGCCTTTTGTAGCAAGACTCTGCTTAAAGTTTGCCTGTAAGCAATGACATAAGCAATGCATTTCAGACAGTTCAAAACAGGTGTTCCTAAAAGATAGAAAGAGTCCTTTCAGACACTATGTGATTTGATCGTCAGCGAGTGGCATGCTGGGCTGTGTGTGCTGCTTGTGTTTGACATAGCAAAAAGCCATTGTAGAGCGGTACAAGCCATCAGGAAAACTGAACTGTGGTGTCCTTGTTGTGTTGTGCAGTGTATGTTTTGTTGGCAATCCAATCAACCAAAAATGCTATTTGAGTTGCCTAAGACTTTGTACCGATGGTCCAAATTAAAAACCAAAGTCTTGAAATTGTTCTGCGCTACAGTTGCCATTGACAGGCAAGTGAATGAAACTCAATACCTCACATCTTTTTTTTTTTTTTTCTCCTGGTTTGAACGAGTGTTGTCGCCATAACAAATTTGGATTTTGATACCAATATGAATTTTAGTATCACGATACGATACTTGAAACTGAAACAATACTGATTTGATTCTTGCTACCTAATATTTGAAATTAATTTCATACAAATAGCTAATCTATGGTTATATTTAATGTTAATATATTATATATTATAGACCTGCCCTGTACAATGTATTCGCAAAGTGTTCATTAAATTTATGATGGGAGTGC
>JBBMOE010000001.1:27797779-27812264 GCA_037975065.1 Chaetodon trifasciatus | reverse complement strand
ACACACACACACACACACACACACACACACACACACACACATTTTGTATGTGCACATGCGCACACGCCTTCCATGGCAGTTAGAGCAGTAACGACTGGCTGTTGCCTTCCCTGCCAGCTGGAGAGTGCTGATGGAGTGTGATTGTATGCAAGTGAGTGTGTGCATTCTCCTTGTGTGTGAGGGTGTGTGTTTGAGTGTGTGTGTGTGTCTGTGTGAGAGAGAGAGAGATTCAGTGGGGTGGGGAGAGGAGGGTTGCACACCTGGCATCCGCCACAGATGGGCATAATCATCTCCCTTGCTACCCCCACCCAACCCCCCATCTCTCCACATACACCCCTCTCATGTCCCCTCATCCATGCCGAGGTATTCACACACATACACACACACACAAACGCACACATGAACACACACATGCATTGTTAAACGAGTCAAGTCACACAGCACCCTGATTCGAGCAGCAGTCATGCCAGAGTTAGATTGTCTGAATTGGTCCAGCTGACAAAAGCAATTACAATCCATTAGAGTCAGAAACTCTCATGTTATGTTTGTCATCCAAACAAAATTTCTGGCTGTTATCAATGAAAAAAATGTCTCTGCTAAATACTGTATTAACTAAGCTGATTTTTCAAATGAGTCGTTGTTTTTCTTTGGTTTGCTGATTTCTCTATCCAAACAAGTGAAACAAGTCACCCTCCACAAAAGATGCAGGTATATGTAGATTATGTAGTGACATCATGCATTTTCACAAATTTCATCCAAAGGAGTCTTAAGGTGTGTTCAGACTCAAGGCAAAGTCTTAGGGTCTGCAGTTTCCCTCTCCTTCTCCGTTTGTGTTCTTGTGTTTCCCTTCCCCTTTGTCTCCTGTCTGTTGTGTATCTGTGTTACTGCAGGGTGTGGCTGGCAGATCTGGTCTGGCCTCCTCCTCTCCTGAGCACACCTGCTCTCAATCCTTCAATCAAGACTCACCTGCTGCCACAGTATATAAGCACCGGCCCTCCTCCCAGTATTTATCGAATCGTGTGTTCATCCTCATGGTAATGACTGAGACTCCCGCTTCAAAATGTAAATATTTTTGCCTGTTTTTTTACCGTCTGCTTGCCTGCTTCCTGACTCCAGTCCACACCCTGTCAGTCTGTCCCCTGTGAGTACTCTTAAGCTGGATTCCTCGCCAGCCTGTTCTCTCTCTCTCGTCATCGCCTTTGTATGTTGATCTACAAGACTCGTCTGTTGCACATTTTTTTAAGATTCATTAAACTGATTTTTCTTTTTTAGTCTACATCTGTCTCTGTGTTCTGAGCTCAGTGTTTGGGTCCAGTTTCTCTGCTTGCAAACATAATACAAAGTGCATTTTAGATGCATGCTTTGGGTAGCACGGTGGCACAAGTGGTAACACTGTTGCCTCACAGCTAGAAGGTCCCGGTTCGAATCCTGCAGTGGGCGCTGGTGGCGTGTCCTCCACCATGCCTTTGGTGCCTGCTGCTCGAGGAAAAAGGGCCTGTCTGTGTGGAGTTTACATGTGTTCACCTGGGGTTTCCTCCTTAATAACTCCCACTAAAAACATGCAAGAAGATCACCACCTGACCAATGGTGACGAAAAAAGGATGGGTCCCCGGGCGCCACTGTTGGCTGGCAGCCACCGCTCCTGGTCTGCCGCGGAGGAAGGACAGACCAAGGATGGGTTAAACGCGGAGAAAATAATTTCACGGAAGCATGGCGTGTAGTGTGCAACTAAACTCTGTGTGTGTGATAATAAAAGTACATTTCTTCTTCTTCTTCATCCCAATTGTACATAAAGTTTGTGCAGAGATGCAGGTGACCACCAATGGATTTGCTTTGGGTTTCACAAAGTGAGGCAAAGGCACACATTAGCTTTGACATCTGGAGAATTAAGACAAGCACCAATACTATTTCAACTTGTGCAAATAAAGCAAGATGAAGCTTTGCTTTGCATTCACTGTGCACGGACCTTTAAAGGGTTGTAATTGTGCCCTTACAAACTTGGAACTTTAATTATAGCACCAATGGGCTAATCAGTACATTTATTCAAATCAATTAATAATACACAGTTAGGAACAAACCGCACCAACATTTTAGTTGCTCAAATTTCTGTCTGTCGATGTCTCAGATTTCACTATCAGCCTTTTTTTCTTTTTTTTTTTTTTTTGGTGGATTGATTGTCCTCTGATTAAGCCCATTGATGTGTGATTTGAAAAAGAAAAACTTGCCATATACAGAATATCAAAGGTTTCTTCAAATTTGTCCACTGGTGTTTAAGATATCACATGAATGGAAGACAGAGAAGGAGAAGACTCTGATTAAAACAGTGTTGGGCAGTAATGCATTTACTAAGTGCTTACTGATTACTAATAGTAATGCTGAGCTACATTATACTTTCTTCAGTAGTGTAAGGGACAAAATTTTGAAATTGAGTAAAGACATCACACTTACCAATTCTAGTAATCCTTGACAGTTTGGGAGTGCTTGCTCATTATCTTACTGGGATCTTAGTTTTGTCCCTGTGCATTGAGTGGAGAGACTGGTTCAGAATGTCTGAGCTTCATGGGGTTGTTGGAGGAAGGGGGATGCGTTAGCCTCCACCAAAAGAGGAGAAATTCGACCTCAAGTAATGAGATATGTGACTCCTACAGGTGCAAATTTGTCATTGCATTCATAAGCCTACATTCAGTCTGTGACCTGCATGGCTTCAGTGTGAGGACAGGGCATCTGAACAGCTGCGTGCTGTCACTGGGGCTAATGTTAAGCTAACTGTTAATGGTCAGGAAATAGCTCAAAACAGTGGGGTGGCCACTTGGAAAAAACACAATGTATCATTTTCTATTCTAGACATGTGACTGTGGATGCTTTGGAGTGGGTTAAAGGCACCTTTGACAGAACTTGGCTGAGTGAAGACTTTCACAAAAGAGAAAAGCATGGCACTATGAAGGCATAATTTGGGGATACCTGGTCATTAACAGGCCAACTGTAATCACCAGCCATGTAAAATGAAATGCCTTTTAATACATTCAAACCACAGATTCATTTGCCTTTTTGTCTGAAATTGTTGTGGCCTTTGACCCCAAGAAGCATCATTGTTTTCTGACTGTTGACATAACAAAAAAAGAAAGAAAGAAACAGACTGTCAAACACACTCATGCCAGTGTGATCAAGATGGCTTGAGCTTTAAAAAGCACATAACATAAATGGATACAAGCCCATATGATTTATTTATCAAATAAATAAATTAAAAAAAAGAATTCCTGAGGAAGTTTGGCAGGCTTGAGAAGGAGCACGTTTCATTTCACAACCCCCCTCCCACCCTATCCTCCTTTTCCCTCTCACCTCGTCCACCCCTGAGGGGGGAGCCTGCCATTTCCAGGCAACAAAAGCGGGACATAGCCAGCAGGCTTTGATGTTTATTTTAGCAGACCGTCCCCCTGCTGCTTGGCCTTCTTTTGTGTCTGTCCAGGTACAACAAGCCCCCCCCCCCCAAAAAAAAAACAAGCCTCCTGAGGCGTCCTCTGCGCTTGACCTCGGGTCAGGGGATGTCCTGTACTTAAACCCCTTAACCCGCCAATACCCCTCACCCTGCCCCCCTGTCTTTCCTCTGTCTTGAGCTGTAAGCGTAAGCTATCCTCATCCTCTCCATTTCACAGTCACCTATCACCTCCTCATGGACTTCACACATACACAGTGACCTTCACTCTGCTGAGACACACAGGGAAAAGTAGAGAGCACTGTTACCACAGTTAGCTGTTCTTGTAGGATTGATTTGTGTGTTTCTGTGTGCATCTCTAGATACACACACACACGCACATATAATATATAAATAATTCTATTTTTATTTTTTTTGCCCTGACAGTTTTACAATACATTACTTCCAAATTCCAAATATAATCACACACCACTAAATACATCCTTTGTAGACATTGTGTTATGCATCCTTGTTGTCATGTGTCCTTCCGTTTGTATTGGTGCTATCACAATGGCATTTGCATAACCTCAGCGGCATGAGAAGGGAGGGGTCGGGCTTGGAGGGAATGGGTGTATAGGCGATTGGTGGAGGTGGTGGAGGGGGTTACGTTTCCTTTCACTAGCTGCCAATCCATCAAGGCTCAGTCTACCGCTGTGGGGGCTGACAGCCAGCACAGAAAAGAACAAGGCCCGGCAACAGAGCCCCCTCTCCACGGCTATCACTCATCCCCAGCAGGCTCTGAACTCTGTGTGACCCTTTCCAGAGCCTCCTCACCAACTTCCACTCCTTAGCACCTAGTTAGCCTTAAAGACGCAGATACAAGCCTGCGCCATGCACTGCCAGAGTCCGGCTATTGGTGTAAAATGTGTTCGACTGAAGAGTTTTGCTCAGTAGATCAAGCAGAGGAGAATGAGAGTTCAATTTTAACACCAGTTCTTTGTTTATATATATGTGGTGGTGGTGGGGAGGGGTGTACATCTCATCCTTACAGAAATGCAGCTTCTCCCTGACAACCAGATTGTCAGACAGCAAAGAGGAAACACACAAAAAGCTGAAATCGACGAGCCACATGCACACGCACACACACACGCACACACACACACACACACACACACACACACACACACACACACACTGCAGAGGGCGGTGAGAACACTAGTTGACATCATTAGGCCGGACACATTTTTGTCACGCTTCCAGATTCGACGTGTCTGCATTTTGCTGAATGCCGACTCGGTCTCACTATTTCTCTTCCCTCCCACCCAGCCTCATTCCCACTATCTCTTTGTCCCGCTTACATGTTTAATAGTGGAGACGCCCAAGCTCATCAGAGCTGTCCAGACAACACTTTGTACTGGTGTGGGAGGAAATAAAGACCCAAACAAAAAAAAAGGAAAAAAAAGAGAGAGAGAGAATGGATGTAAAAACAAAACAGTGCCCTAGAGATCTTGTCTGTCGTGTAGCCAACACTCCAAGGCTTGTGTCTGAGCTAAACATTTCAAGCATCTCTGAATACAGCAGACATCACCGGCTTCTTTTCCCTGGCTTTATTTTACTCAGGATTCCTCTCTTTCCATAAGAGATTACTCCTTGTCTGCTCAGTCGCAGTGCATTAGCCCCAGTCTGGACACATCAGAGTAATTCATACTTACTTGGTGGTGTGGCACTTTTTGCTCTGCCCTGGCAGCTTAATTGTGTTTTCTTGTGTTGTCTGTTTTTTTTTAAAAGGTTCAGCAGAAGTACAGTGACATGGTAAGTGTGTGCCCAACACGGAAAATCTTGTTACTGGGTGGAAGACCTGAGGGTTGTGTTTGTGTCTGAGACTCCACTATATCACATTTGAGGTCTGTACACCACAAAACAAGCAAAGCATCATTATCAATTGAATCCTGCAGGTGAGTAATTACATTTCAAGCTTCCACCTGTATCAATTCTGTGTGCTATGAACCTACTAGCAATATCGAACATTCTGCATAGACAAATATAGCAGTTTGCTGATTTATTTATTCAACTTCATCTCACCGTCACGTGAAATGTGAATGATGAGTGTGTCAGCCTTACAAAAGCTCTCTCAGACATTCACCCTAAAAACAGTTCAAAAATATAAGGATCACCACAGGTAGGGACATGATGGTGTAGGTTCTAGTGACATGATGAAATACAAGCTGGGAAGGCTCAGCATATCAGATGACTGCATACAGACTGAATTCTACAAAACAAAACAACAGAAACATGCTGTCTACATTACAAAGTGATCTACTGTATGCATGCACAGTACATATTTGACTGGCCAACGCTGCACCTTGCTGCATGATATCACTTTGTGTTGCGCTGCGACCAGGATCAACCTATTTGACCTTGGGCGACCTTGTATTTTGGCGAGATCCTCTGTATTTGCACCCCCTCTGCGGTGGTTCATTGAAATGAAAAAGGGGCTGCATTTTGTCAGCCCACACTGTTGACTGTCTGAACAAGCCTAAGCTGCCTAAGTGGTTGTTGAGACTGAAAACAGCCCAGTGTTAAAGAAATGCAAGGGGCTGCGATGGTGGGGTTGTGTTTCACATACCAGTCCTGGAAGACCCTGCGTTTGTTTTGCCAAAAATCTTTTTGCAACCACACTGTGATAATCCAGCTGTCTAATTGAATGGTCTCATTGCTACTGTCTGTCTGGGCAAGACCTTAGTGAGAAGGTGGGGGTGTTTGATGAATCAAAAAAAACCTGACATGCCAGCTGAAAATGTGATGGCATATCGAACTTTAAAAACCCACATTGTTGAAACATTTAAAATAAAAGCTAGGCTGGTTTCTGCATTTCCATTATAATGAAGATTAGTACTTTCAAGTGATGTTTGTAACAGAGTATATATGCCAGAACACCTTTTGCAGCCCAAAGTTGTCCAGCTGTTGTGAAGGCTGCAGTATAGATGTCCCAGTCAAGTTTATATTCATTGACATTTTTGATTCAAAACTATAAAGTTGATAAACTCAGTTTGAAATTGCTGTGACACGTGCTGAAGACATAAAATATCCCTCTGTTAGAGTTGCCGGGCCATCAAAAACAGTTCAAAGCAGCTTAAAATCTGAGTCCACAAGAGCTTCTGTACTTCTTAGTACAGACACAGGCATATGTTACGGCCCTGGCCGTATTGCTTCTGCACTGTTTGTTTGTTCTTGTGGTGTCTTTCTGTCTGGTCCATGTTTTTGTGTGTGAGTGTGTGCTCTTCTTTTTTTTTTAGCAGCTGTGCTGATCCTGCCCTCCTCCGTACAGCAAGTGGTGTCGCTAGCCTATTGGTCCCTGCTGCCGCATCCAGCCTGTTTTAAACCGCGGGTTTTTCATTCATCGGGGGACTCGGCTTGACAGCAGTGGCTCTGTATTTTCTGGCGTGTGTTTTAAGAACTTTGTCCCCAGATCTGAGTAGATTGTGGTAGTGTTAGTATTGTTAGTAGTGTGGTTTTTGGTGGTGGTTTTTCGATCTTTCTCTGGGTTTGTTGGGTTGTAGTTTGTTACACTGTATATATTTAGCACTATTTTGTTTTGTTTTGGCTGTGACCCCTTTTTGCCTGTACATCAGGTCTCTTTTTGTTAATAATAAATTTGTGGTTGACTATTGTACATGGTTTTTGGCTTAGCGTAATTTGTTGATTTGGAGACAAAGTTTGTTTTTTTTCACTCATTTATGTTGCGTCCCTGCTCCCCTAGACTGGGGCGTAACACATAGAGTATAGAGCACACAAACCAATCAAGTTCCTAACTGAAATAATGTTCATTTGGGACAGCTGATATGACCTGCTGCCCACCAAAAGTGGTGGTTGTGCCAGTTAAAAACATGAAGCTGTTAGCTAAATGTTTTGTACTTTGCTTTTTGCTAATAAGAGAGAGAGAGGAGAGGACACATTTGTTAGCGTTAGCAAATCTTGCAAACGGAGGTGTCAGAACAGACATCCGTGCAGTCAAATACTTTTTCGCATTCACACACTGTAAACTGCTCTCGCATATGGAGCAAAACGCTTGCTCTGTAGCTTGGCTGTCATTAAGGACAGCAGCGCTGCAGCACTAGCAGACTGAGGTGGACAGAACACTGTACAGTAAATCACCTTTTTGCTTACTTCTAACATGTTTTACATGAGATTTCAATTATAAAAAATGCCCATAATCAGTACTGCAGTATGGCTGTTATTATCAGTATGGCTGTGTTTTATTGCTTCGTTTTGATTGCTTGGCTACATGTACTGAATTATATTGTTACTGTATGACTGTACTAATGTTTTGCTGCTTCCTGTTGCTCTGCATGACTTCTGCACTGTCTTTAGAATGCTTATTTGGTTGCTGTTGCTGTCTCCATGGCATCTTGTTGTTGTCTATCTGTAAATTTTAGGCACCACCTCATTGGTTTCAAAACATCTCACCAAAGGAATTCATTCAAAAATGAGCCTGGCTAACAAAGGTTCATTTACAGAAACATTAATAAATGTGTGTTAAAGTAGAGGTGAAATTGTACACAGAAGTCATGGTCAGGTTAACTCCTAAACCAGGGGATGTTTAGGAGTTACGGTTCAGTGCGAGTTCATCTGGGTAATGCTGTTGAATGTGTGTTAACATGTTCAATGTGTTTCCATTCACATGCGGTGGAGAAACTCCAACACACCTGACACAACTGATTTAAAGGACGCAGGTGTCTTCCAGTTCTGGTATTTCTTTTGTGCTTGCTACAGTGTGGCTGACTCGCATACCAATCTTGTTGTGCTCACCTCAGTGTATTTTGCTAATGCTGTATGGTTAAATGTTTCTTGGTAAAATTTGTATTTTTGTCCCACCTCCGTGCATCAATATACATACTGTACAGTCTGCATGCTGTTACATGCAATGGACTGTGACCTCCAGACCCCAACAGTTTGGCATAAATACACAAACCATTACAGAACTAAAAGAATGGATTGGATTTTAATAGACTTTATTATAGCCAATGTAGATCTATTAAAATATACCCGGATCCACCCCAATACTGATCCTTGGGATTGGCTTGGGACATCCCTTTACGGCAAGATACAGATGTTGGGGATGTGACTGGCTGACATCATTCTTATAATTCTTGCATCACTAAAACACCAAAAGTGTAACGGGTTCAGGGAAATTTTCAATCCTGGCTTTTCATGTGTGATTAAGCTCATACTAGGCTGCAATATATGCATCTATGTGCACAATGCACCTCAGTTTGTGAATGCGTGGGTGTAGTTGAGGGAACGTCTCTGACTTAAAACAACTTTTTATGTGTATTTCAGCCTGGAGATGGATGCACCATCCTCCAGAGTGATATTAATAACTCACTAACATCTGGGCAAGCGACAGTAAAGAGGGATTTAGTGTTAGCCCCAGGAAGGCAGGGAGAAGCTGTGTGTCCATTAAACGCTTTATTACAGAGCCAGCAGCCCCATGCTAACTCACTTAGCCTAGTGTGCAGGAGGCTCTGTTCAGTAGCCTGACTGCCTGTCAGACTGCTTGCTACTCAACACACACCATGCTTAGGGCAGCAGCTCCTTTACTCAATCTGGTTAGCTTGGCCCATCTGATAGCTTGTCCATTTGTCAATCAAAATACGCAAAGTGGTCTGAGCTCAAATGTACAGTTGTAAATGTCTGGTGCTGAATTCTTTTTAACTCAACACAGAATGAGCACTTGTTTAAGTCAGTTACATTTTCGGTTTTAATAATGTGTTAATGTTCTGACAGGTTTTGTTTGTTTGTTTTTTTGTTTTGTTGTGTTTTTTTACTTCAACTGTTAAGTTCATGACAATGCATAGGTAACACTCACAGGGCAACTTATGTTCCTTTTTTCCTGACTCTGACCATACTTATAACGTCTGAGGCTAAACATCCAGATATGGAGTTTGACACATTCAGGTCATGCTTACCTTCCTATTTGTCTGTTTGACTCACTGTCCAACATAAGGTTCTTATGTTTGTCAAAGTTTTTCTCTTTTTGAAGTAGGAACACTGCAACTTCAATCACTTTAAGTTCATCATCATAGTCACCTCTGCATTGTGAGCGGAATCCTGAGTAAATACTAACTTTTGTTAGACGAGCTGTGTCCAAATGCCAATGTGTTAAATGCAAGTGAATTAAAGTGTGTTAAATAGGCAAACTCAAATGTAAAATAATGAAAAAACCTGTATGAAAACTATATATCTAAAGAATTTCTCACTGTTTCATTCACCTTACTTTGAGGATCCTAAAACGTAAAAGTAAACTCTTCCAGATATGCTGAAACATGTTTCTGTCCCATCATATACTGTATGAAATTAGAGTGAACACAGTATTAGAAGCACATCACAGTGCAATATTTTACAACTTATCGCTGAGTATGGATTAAAAAATCACCACAGAGCTGACATATACAGTAGTGGTTTGACACAGTATCATTACTAATCTATCATTATAAGCTTTATAGAGGTTGGGTTGTTGAAAGTCTCAATCCTCATGCAACATCAATGATTTTTGGCCTCTTGTGCTGTAAACACAAAATTGACACCTTATAAATAATTACCTATTTAAACATATAGCACACAGGCAACATTGAAGCAACATCAGCATTCATTTGGAGCCATTTTTTCTAGCTTCCTGGTAAGTCCAATATTCACTGTTCCTCTTTTAGCTCTGTTTTGGTCTCCACAAACTTGTGAGGGAAATATTTGGCTCTTCAGCTGGTAAAAGCTCCTCTGCATTAACCAGCTAGTTACTAACTTTGTCTGCCATGTGGTGGTGGGAAGTAATGTACATTGGATTTTTATTGCTTTTGCCAAAAAGCAGCTGGAAATGAGGCTGATGAGAGCGGTGAGACTGAACTGAGCTGACGGGAACTGGAGAGTCAAATAATAATTTGTCACAACTCCTTTCGCTTTATATAGTCATTCAATCCATTGTCGATATAAAAATATTGATTTGTAGAGCATGCCACCCATCACAATCCTTTGCGGTCACACTCTAGCTCATCAGCTGTTATGAATTTCGATCTTAAAATCCTCATTTGCACATAAACAGTGGCTTTAAATAGGCCATGTTTGGTTTGTTAGTCACATTAAACCCTTGTTGAGAAGGCCACGTTTCAACTCCACTTACTTTTTCGTAGTATGCATTTTGAGAAGTGACAGAGCCATGTGCTAAGGGCCTGTTAGGGCCCTGATTCATATTACACTTGAAACAGGCCAGATAGGAGAGTGGTAACAGATCGTCACACCATGACACTATGTGAAGGACTGTCTCATTATTTGTCCCCACACTCCATTTAAAACCCCTCGCTTGCAGTCAGTGTGTGTGTGTGTCAGCGTATTGCTGAGCATTCTTGCTTCTGCAAACTTGCATCTTACATATGTGTGCATGTGTACAGTGTGTTTGCATTAATCTGTATACCTTTCTTTGTCTCTGTGTGTGTGTGTGTGTGTGTGTGTGTGTGTGTGTGTGTGTGTCTGTGTGTGTGTGTGTGTGTGTGTGTGTGTGTGTGTGTGCGTGTGTATATGTGTGTGTGAGGAGAGCCCCTGCAGCAGGAAGAATGAGTTGATGCCCTGTGTTTGGCTAATTAAGACAGCAGCCGACAGAGAGAGAGAGCTGAGAGATGGCAGAGAGGTGCTAATTCATAATTGACGTAATGGATGAAATCTGTCTCTGAGCTTTATAAGAACACATACACACACACACACACACACACACACAAACACACACACACACACACACACACACTTGGTGATTTCTGTCTGATTAGCTGGTGCACACCTTCGTGTGAGTAATGAAAATACACCATGTACCAGAATTCTTAATGAATAGCAAATCTCTTGTTACACAACAAACACACACACACACACACACACAGTATTTCAGGTGCCTATTATGCTGCTAGATAACATGGATGAAGCTGGCTTGATATGTACATTCAGTGAAATCTCATCATGTTGTATTGGTGTACTGGTGGAGTGTCTGGGTGAGAAGGGACATGGCTCTGTATTTTCTCTCTCTGACGTCCTTACTGGAAGTTCATTCTTCACAAGTGAGTCTTCTGGGGAAAAATAACACTTGCTACTTATTTTTAAAACAGTAGTTATTGTAGTGTGCTGAGCTTGAACTTTTTTTTTTTTTCCCTAACCCTTATCATTTTTGGTGAATCGCCATCAAACACATACCACTGAAGTGTATTTGAGCCTGTCCATTGAGAGGGAAGGGTCACTGTATTCTTGAACCACACCTACGTTTCCAGTAATAGTACAAGCGTGTGATTACTCAACTAATACATCTAGGCCCATTTAGGGAGGAAGAAGTCTTTTTGTTTTCTTTTTTTTCTTTTTTTTACATGGCTTTGAGGTTAAGCATAGTTCGGACACTATTGAGAATCACATAGTAACATATATAAAGTGGAAAAGTGGAAAAGCAAACCAAGGTGGGCATAATGCACAGGCAGAATTGTACAGTACATGTACATGTATGGTATGTACCTGCAGCCATGGCTGACACAACCATTGAGAATGCACAGGTCATGCCCACCTCAACTCTTTTCCTGGAAATGTGGGGGTTTAATGACCTGAGGAGGATTTACATTCATTCATGATATTTAAAGGTCCAGTGTGTAGAAGTTAGTGGCATCTAGCAGTGAGGTGGCCCATGTCAAACAACTGAAACCCCTCGTCTCACCCCTCCCTCTCCAAGTGTATAGAGGAACCTATGGTGGCTGCGAAACACACACAAAGAATACGTCCATTCTGGGCTTCTGTAGAAACATGGTGGTGCAACATGAGATTATACACACATGAAAACCAACTTATGGACATTATATTCAATTTCAACCAATAGATCCCCGTAAATCCTACACACTGGTCCTGCAAAGTCGACTGTCATTTTAGACACACACACACACACACACACACACACACACACACACACACACACTCACAAACTATGTTACTACCTAATATATGAATCAAAATGATACTGTGACAAAATAAAAAGAAAACATATTACATCGCGAGCAGTGTGGACACACCTGAATTGAACTGGATAAAAATGAAATAACACAATAGAACAAATTCCCGCCATCTCGTTGGTATGGTAACATTTCAGTGTACACAAACATCAGGTCAGTAGACAGGTGCCACAACAGTTCCACTTCTGCTGGGAAATTATCCACATCAGATAACCACAGGAATATAGGTTGTTGGCATACTCTACTAATGTATGATGAAACTTTACAATTATGATTTGATTAAGATTGATTCATTTTGCACTGTTCTAAGCTTTTGTAAGTATTTATTTATTTATTTATTTTTTAAATGCCCTTTTTTCTCTTTCAGAGTAATTAACTTAGTTGTGGCATGGTCACACTTTGTCATTTGTCATTTTTGATTGGTTGTCACTCTCAAGACAGCAGGTCTTACATGAAATGAGGCTGCCAGAGGGCAGATGCCAGAGGCATCGTTAAGAATCTTAAAGAGGGGGGGTTGGGTTGTGTTGACGTTGTTGATTGTGTTTTGCTGACGTCTATTTCTATAATCCATGGCTATGGCCTCGCTCATAGAACACACAGGTGAGTAAATATAGGTACATGGGACCTACATTGTCATATGACCAACAATGTTTACAAGCAGAGCTGCAACGATTAATTGATCAGCTGACAATTATTAAATTAATTGCCAATTATTCTGATAATCGATTCATTGGTTTGAATCATTTTTTTTTTTTTAACAGAGAAAGGTCTCTGATTGTGGCTTCTTAACTGTGAATATTTTCTGGTTTCCTCACTCCTTTGTGACAGTAAACTGAATATCTTTGGGATATAGACAAAGGACCAATGTTTTTCACAATTTTCTGACATTGTATAGAGCAAACAACTAATTGATTAATCGAGAAAATAATCAACAGATTAATCAACAACGAATAAAATTGTCAGCTGTAGCCCTACTTACAAGTACATGCTCTCTCAGACTGGCAGGACACATTATGTTAACTGTACCTTCAAAACCAGATATGAAAGAGGTCAGACTCCCTATTTTATCTGTATTCTCGAGGCCCTGAGAGCTCAATGCACTGCAACTGTAGAAAACACACAGAAATAGATAAACCATGAGCAAATTAAGGAAACATCATTAATTTGACAACACATGCAAAATGCAAATGTCTGCATTTACAGTGTGTTTGTGTCTTTGCAACACTTGGAATGATATGTCAAACTGATGAAGATGTTCTATATATATTATATGTTTTCTACATGTGAATACAACCAGGCTACAGTGTACATACAGAGTACAATGTGAACAGATGGCAGACAATGGGGCAGTGGAAAATAATGCAGACTCAGATTTCAATAAATCCAGACACAGGAATCACATGACAGCCATTTATGTAGTGAGGCAATCTGACAAAATCCCATCTTTAACATCAGTTCTTAAAACTCAGTGTGAAATGACAAGTGTAACCACAGCCAATGGCTACTCTCCAATCGCTTTTTTTTTCTCTCTCTTTTTTTTTTTGACATATGGATGGATCCTGTCTTTCAGAGCGTATTGTGTGATTGTAGGCCATCACATACTGTCAGTGCAGGCTGACGTGTTATATACACTGAATACAGAATCGGCTTGTCTCCAGTGTGCTGAGGCTGTCTTTGACAGTGTAGCACTGTCTGTGTCACACTCTAACAGACAGCCAAATAACCCCTTGGCAGTGTAAACAAAGAGAGATTACACCCTGGTGAGTGGAAGGAGTCTGCCTGTGTGCTCCCAGCATTGAGGGGAGAAACTGACGATGGCTGGTTGCAGCAGAAAGAGAGAGAGCTGAGAGAGTGTGTGTGTGAAAGAGAGAGAGAGAGAGAGAGAGAGAGAGAGAGAGAGAGAGATGGTAGGTATATGAACACTTACTGAGATGCCAAATATAGAGGATTATGGTTAAAATATTAAAAATGCACACCTTGCCTGACTCCTTTTGGTGGATGATATTAAGGCTAGAATTAAATGCTTCATATCTTATTTTAAGATAAATAC
>JBBMOE010000001.1:27768887-27797409 GCA_037975065.1 Chaetodon trifasciatus | reverse complement strand
TAGATGATGTTGTAGAAAGACTCCTGCCAAAGTCAGTCAGCAGAAGAGCATAAACATCAAAGCCTTCTGCTCCGTTCTTTGCTCTTCTGTCAATGAAGAAATACTAGTTTTGATATAATCGATGCTACAGCAGTATCCATGCTAACCTCTTTAGGGGCACCCATTGTTGTCTTCAAACAAACAATTGCTTCTCTCAGCATGCCCTCCCCCAATATACAGTGAACTTGTCAAAAATAGTCAAAATCCAATTATGCTAGGTTCTGCCACAAGCACATAACTTGAAGCCTGGCAAGATGGATTCTCATGTGACCTTGTTAATCCAGCTACCTCGCAAGCTGAGTTCTATAAGTAACATGATCAGCATTTTACTGGAATTAATTGAAGTAGAGTAGAACCCAGTCAAGGAAGTTAAAAAAAAAAGTTGAAAAATATTAATAAATACCTAAATATTACTAAATACAAAGTATATATTTTTTGCTCATGTGGGTCACAAACAACTAATGACATTAATGTTTGGTACATAGCTACTGATGGACAGCTGAGGAGGATTTTGCATTGGTCTGAAAAGTTTTATATGGACATTCCTTCATGAAGGAGAGAACTACAAACAGCATCTGATACTGGGCATGAGTGGTGATACAACTTTTCGGAGTTGTACTTATTTGATGAATCTCAGAAATTGCTACTGTTGTTAATGTTGCCATATTGGATTCTACTCTGGTGTCATGCATGATATGGAACTCAGCATGGCAAACCAACATTTTCCTGAGGTGCATGGAGGTTGTTTCTGCAACAGTTTGGTGTGTTGGTGACTCGCCATAGCCTCTGTGGGAGGAAAGGTGCAGGGTGTAGCAATGCCACTTGAGTAATACAATGCAGTATTAGTGCCAGGAATGAGTGCATCTCAGACAGTCTGCTGCCCATCTGCTCAGAGCATGTCACAAGGCTCTCTGAAATCACACATATCCCCTTTAGTCATGTCTTTCCACTTTTATTTTACAATACAGCTAGCTAGAATAAAAATTGAGTAATTCTTACCAGCTCTGTAATCCACTACAATTATCAGTCTATACTGACGGCCTTTCCATTACAGCAGTGACTCATCTGAAGCTGTCTGAAGGCAGCAGCTACAGTATCTGTTCCACCTGCAGTCTTGAACAAGGGATGTTGCACATCCACACCACAATTACGCACAGCAGATCTGCCTGTTAAATGTTGTGCAATTAGCACAAGACTTGCACAATAACTACAGAAACCTTTTGTTGTTCTGATTGTTATTCTACATAGTTTCTACTGCAGTTAAAATCGACAGATACGTTAGAAATGGACAATATCATTTGGTGGATGGCAAAGATTTTTATTTTTTTTTTTAACATCCCTGGCTTAATTAAATGCCAATCAGAACCAATCAGATGTCAAACATATCTAGCAGGAAACTGGCAACTTCCCATTTGTAAGACAGCCACAGCAGAGCATTATTTTATCCTTCACTCTTGGAATCTGCATGTCCTGTGTGGAGAGTGAATGCTTTTATTTATTTATTTATTTTTTTTTTTACAAATCTTTTTTAGATTATTGTTTGGTTATTAGATATCATATGTGATATGTGTCCATGATGAAAGTTGTATAAGATGTACAATGGATTAAGATTACAACACAATGAGAACTTGATCACAGAGCCTGACTAAATATTTGTATCATTTGTTAAACACATACACAAACAGTGTGAGCTGGCTTACCATAAAACTTCAAGCCTTTCTTCCTCACCAGGGTCCATGCGAAACTACCGCTTTCCAGCAGTTTGCACCATATAAGATATCGAGTGTCCTGACCAGATTGCTGAGGCTAATAGCAAAGTCTGTACTCCTAACTGGGAGTTTTTCTTCTTGAGATAATGAACATTTTCCACCAGTACTTCTAAGATTCATGCAGTTTAAGGGAAAAAAACTTCTTCTTCTTCTTCTTCTTCTTCGTCTTCTTCCTTCACTAACTCTGTTGTCCTGTCTTATATTTGCTGTCTCACTGATGACATCACTCGGAAACCCATCTACATATTTGTCACAGTTGGCACCACATTTTTGAGGAGCTGTTATGGCTTGAGAACCACATATCAGATCACATCATGAGATATCGGTGGTAACTAACTTACAGCTATCCCAAGTAGCGTAGCTGTTTCTGTGGTGAAAATATTCAAGAGCTCTGATATTTTGTTTATCAGTACGATGGCATACTTTATTAAAGTATTCCCATTATTTGTATTGTTCAGAAACAGTCATTTGCAATGGACTCTGAACACTGCCTTGTTGCTGAAATACACAAGGCCTATAGCCTCACTCTTTCAGCATGATATGTAGCCATCGTGCAATTGAAACTTTTTACAAAGACAGCAAAACAGCATTTTCAACCAAGTCATTGAACTAACTTTAGCCCAATTAGCCACTGACAGTTGTTATTTCAGGTGGCAAATTCAATGGTCACTGGCTAGAAATGAGAAGCTTGTCAATCTCTGTCCACTATCATTGTCCTTATATACTGTTGGGGTGCTTAACAAACAGTTCGTTGAATTTTGGTGGTTTCACCATCCACTTGCAGAAATGGGAAAATAAGCCTTGAAAGACGTAAGAAACAAACCACTTTCTCAGAACTATTCAACATAGTCCTGTACTGAGACAATGATGCAGTTGAACAGCTCTACATGTCACAATGAACAACTGGGATGTGTAAGTGTGTAATTTAGCTGCTGCTCTTATTAGTTCCTGGTTGCTCTCGATCATCACCATTACCTGCGGTGCAACACATCTCAATGAATGAGTCGGAGGAGGAGATCGAGAGTATGCTATAACCATCAACTCTGTGCCTGTGTGTAGATGTGTGTGTGTGTGTGTGTGTGTGTGTGCCCTAACCTTGCTGTCTTCCTGGGCCAGCTGGGGAACATCAGTGTTTGTGATGGTACAGCATGATTGAGATAGTGTCATCCTGCCTTGCCTGGAGCCCCAAGTGCATTATGGGTATGTCACACCATTTTCCTAGACATTTGGCATATCTGAAAAGGAACACTGCCTTTTTTCCATTTCTCTCTCCCACCCTCTCCTAGACTGAATAGTTCATATGTTATCGCTTGAGAGCTCTCTGTTTCAACATACCCGTTTCTTCCTTAAATCACCTTAAATCCTTAAGTCTCTGTCTTACGGCTGCAGTTCAAATCCCTTAGATCCTCTAGTCCATCCAAAACCATCTAACCCAGGCCCTCAGTAAATTGGTGTAGGTCTGTTGTGTAGGTCTCTGGATGCATTGTGACTGATCCCAATCATTCACAGGTTGGGTGATATCAGATCCCTTTTTTCTGAAACTGATCCTAGATTAGGTGCTTTGTCCCAAGCTGGCACTGTCCCAGAGCTACCCACTCTGTTATGAGGGCAGATCTGTTGATAATTTTCATCCCGCAAAGTCAATATCACATGGCAGGATTAGATGTTCACAGTAGTCAGATAAGGTGCAAATAAAGGTTCAAATGGAGTCTTATTGACATCGCAAAACAATAATCACAATAGCAAACACGTCTAACTAAACTAGACCTGGCAACTGTCACTGTATGTTGCAGAATGAATACTAGGACTGCATTGCAGCCTTAAGCTAAAATCTTTACCTTCATTTCAGTCTGCACTGAAAACAGGATATTCGATTTTTTTACAAATTCATTAAAAAGAAAATATTTATGCACTTTGCTATTACTTGAAATTTAGCTCAGGTGCGTTTTTTCTTGAACATCTTTGAGTTGTTTGTACACCTTAATTTGAACGATGAGTCAGTCTGTGGTAAACTGATCACGATTTGGCTCTATGGCAGAGTGACCAGCTGGAAGCCTCCACTACCCTGTAGGACTCTCAAACTGTGAGAAACAAGATTCTGTGGTTTGATTAAAGCAACAACTGTTTGACTTCAATGCTAAGCGTCATGTCTGGGAAGAAACCAACTACCATTCACCACCTGTGCAAAACCATCCCGACCAAGCCTCTCAGGCGCTGTGGTAGCAGTGACCCACTATTGAGCCACTGCTCTGAGCACACAGCCAAGAGAAAGCAGGAGTGGCTTGAGGACAGCCCTGACTGTCCTGGAGTGACCCTGCCAGAGCCCGGGCTTGACCACAATCTCTAGAGAGACCTGAAAATGGCTGTCCACTGACAGTCCCCATCCAACATGGCAGAGCCTGAGACGATCTGCAGAGGAAATGCAAAAAAATTGTCAAATATGGGTGTTCAGAGCATTATAACCAAGAGAACTTGAGGCTGCAATCACTCCCAAAGGTGCTTAAACTAAGTACTGAGTTAAGGGTCTGAATATTTGCATCAATGTGACATTTCTTTCTTTCTTTCTTTCTTTCTTTCTTTCTTTTTTCTTTCTTTCTTTTTTTGAATGAATTTGCATTTGCAGAGCAAAGTCAAGGAGTGTCAGTACTTGTTGAGTACACTGTATAACCTTACAAACAGGTGAAATATGCATAAAACTGTAAAGTCACTGGCTCGAAGAAACCATTGCCACCAGACTGGTAGCAATGGTCAACAATATATATTTTTTGTCCTCCAAATAATTAAAACATCATACCAAGCACTTGCTGTTTCAGAACCACAGAGAATCATTCTGGATAGATATATCTGACAAAGAATGCAAAACTAAAGCTGGACAAACTATTTGAAAGAGAAACAAATTATGTTTGAAGGTAGGGACAAATGTATAAGAATCAATAAAATGTGTAATACATTAGCCTTTTGAAATGTTTGTGTTACAATTTTACATTTCAATCAAAGAAACAAATGAAGAAATTAGAAAATAAACTAACCAAATCACAAATCTACATTAAGAATTATTTTTTTTCTGCTCAGCCAATTTACCAACTTTTTACCTGACATGTAATGGATTGGCATTAATATCTTGTGTTTTTGCTGGGGAATGAAAACAAAGATAAGATGAAAATCATTGAGAAGTCAACAGACAGTTGGCAGACCGAGTTACAGTATCTTGCTTCTCTTAGATATATTTCCCCCCTACCATTTTGTTCCTATCAGGGGCTATCTGTGTCAACAGACCCTACTCTCTCCTACATCTCCCTCTGTCAGGGGCTATCTGTGTCAATGCTCCCCCCCCCCGCCGCCGCCGCCGTCTACCACAGCTAATAGGCCTGTCAGCGCTCTGACATTGCGGCGCTGAACCACGTGACTTGTCTGTAAAGTCAGCACCATGACACGCCTGATTCACTTGCTTACACACTGACCATGATATGATATTAGCCGAGAGGTCAAGGAGGAGTGACCCTAATGAATATCAATAGGATATGATAGGTTGAATGGCACATGTTTGTGTGTCAATTGCCGAGTTTTGAAAATTTTACATCCTCTGTAGGAACCATACACGCAGCAGGGTCAGGGTAAGCGTTAACAAACGGGGGAAGAGTCAGCAACAGGATGATTAATTAGTTAACAATTTATATTAATGTTCATTGAAAGACCTCAACTTAGAGAGCAATTAATTCTAATTAAAAGAGCGGCTACGGTTATGTCGGCAAGTTAAAAAAACCTAACAATATAATCAGGCTAATTAAATGGGGGTGGTCTGAAACCCTGTAGTTATCAAGAGCCGATGATGCCTGAAAATCAAGTGAAGTTGATCCATGTGTTTATGCACAAACACAGAAAAAAGCTTGTTTTACAAACAAGTCAAAACAGTGTCTCAATTCATTACAAGTGCAGGAGATTACACAGTGAAAAAACAGATGAACATCATGATGCAATCCTAAATCATCCTTGGTGTGATGAAATTGAAAAAAAAAGAAAAAGAAAAGAAAAACTGGATCAGACCTTTCTTTCATCAGTTCATTCCTTTATTTATTTCTCTGCCCTCCCTGTTTTGTTCAAGTTTGAATTCCCCACAGGACAACGAGAGATTGACGTTTGTTCAGCAGGGTTCACGGTGGAGGAACTAGTGTGATGCACTGAGCCCACCCAAAACTGTCAAGGCCGACAAACAGCTCGTCTCCTCGCCGACGCTAGCTGAGATATCACTACGCATGTCACTGCAAATGGACCACATCCTCTGTGTGTGTGCGTGATAAGGCCACTCACCTCCATATGACCTGATCTCTCTTCTCCTGGCTTCCTCTGTCTTTTCCCTCATCCTACATCCTCACTTTTTGTCACTTTAATTCAATATGCCCTTCTTCCTCCCCGCTCCACACTGCTGCTCCTGTCACACACACACACACATGCAAATGTTAGAACTTCTAAACCTCTTAGATAAGACTCCCTGTGCCAATCACCCTTCGCTACTTTTACTCGCTGTGACAACCTTCTGTCCGTCAAACGCCGCAATTGTCGCCTTATGTCTGATGGTGTTCAGTGTCACACACCAGCTTTAGCTTGTCACACTCCATCTGTCTGTCAGCCTGTCACTCCTCTGTGGCCCTGCTTTCAATCAAGCCTGTCAGTCAGCTTGTCCCCAAGCCGTCTTTTGGTCTTCCTGTCCATCAACCGCCAATTTAATTTGTTCATCAGTTCTTGAGTCCTTTCGCCGGTTTCCTCTCAGTATCATGGGACCTACTTGAAAACAACCTTACGCTAACACTTACATAACAGGACGCCAGGCTACGAGGTAGCTCAGAGCCAGGCAGCGCTGACTGACATCCCATGATTGAACCTGTTCAGCGGTGACACGTCCCAGGCTACCTTGATCTCATGGCTGGTTTGGGAAATGAAGTGGGCGGTAGGAAAACTTCATTTTCTCTCTCTCTCCCTCTCTCTCCCTCTCTCCTATTCTCTCTCTCAGTCTCTTTTTTAATCTAACTTTGCATGTCAAAACGTCAATTCCACACCAAGGGGATGTGACAAGCTCCAGGGCCCGGGGGGGACGGCTCCAAATAAAGGGCCCTGGTACAAATTGATTTTGATTTTCCTCCAAATCAGTCAAAGTGTTTAGCTTTAATGCGAGCTGATCAGAGAGCCACTTGGAGCACGACAGGACGAGGAGAGTGGGACAGTAACTGGGGAGATTAGCCCTGTCACTCCAGAGATCAGTGCCCGTCACTGCTCACACACACAGGAACACACACACACTAAACAGTTTTGATCTCTCCCCAAAAAAAAGAAAAACAAAACAAAACAAAACACACATCCAGCAGCACATGAAAATAGTTATGAGTTGGACTTATGGTTTTAGCTCTCATGCCCATGCTCCTAAAGACGCACACAAATAACGTGATTTGAAGTTCACTACTACCCTCAACACACACTTGACACCTTCCTTTCTTATCACTGTCAGCCGTGTAGTTCAGACAACAAGGTAGAGCACAGTTTCCAAAACCTTACCGGATCTTTTACATAACAGTTCTGAAAACTTCATAAGAGTGAAGCACACAAACAGACATCCAAACACACACACACACACACGCACACACACACACACACACACACACACACACACACACACACACACACACAGCTGTTTCTCTCTGTAGCCTATATAGATGATATTGGGGAAAGTAAGAGAATACAGTGTAGCTCTGCTGATATTATCATACATATTCAGGGGATGCTTATCTTGTAAGACTAGTTTGTTTATAGCAAGTCCATATGAACACATTTTAATGTGTTATTTAACCCTGCAGTGTGTTCTGAGAGCATTCTCATTCTCACTGCTGTGCTAAAGGGAATTTTGATGCCTGCTGCTGTTTACAAAGTGTGTGTCCATGTTTTAGAATGTTCCACGGTCTCACTCTTCTGATAAAACTGGGCCAGAATGTCCAAACTTTTCATGCCAGGGGCTACATGGAGAAAACTGTATCTAGCCCTGGGCCATGAGCCTTTTATTTTATGAGACTCTTAGTGCGTTTTAAACACTTTCTGCTGTACAATTGATTCCACAGTAAGATGATTTTATCACTATTAAATTTCACACCAGCAAATATCCCTTACTGGAAACTGGTGACACTGAGCCTTGGACTGAAGAACTACTGTCAGGTCAGGTATAAGTCCTGGAGTGGGGATTCCAAGTGCATCACGGATTTAAGCTTGGACGTCAGTCTGCTCTTCTTCAGTGCTCTTTTTCAGTTTCAGAGGAGAAAATGTTTGCTCACATATTAATGTAGGGACACATACATTGTGCATCCCTCTGGCATGGTGCCTCATCCAGGGAAATCTGGAGTTTTCCTCTGTAGTACTGACAGGGGGAGCTGATGGTGGCAATTTCTTAGAGTATCATCATGTTGCATTTCAACAAACTCCAACTGCATGTCCTCCTTTACTATTATATTAACAGATACAAATCCCATCTTTCCTTGCAAGCTTTTCTTCAGTGTGGTCAAATGGCCAGTCATATCAACAAGGGTTGCTCAGTACAAAAAAGCTGTGACCGTTTTCTTTCAAAAAGTGGTCAGTTTCAAATATCAGTTAACAGAACCAGCCCAAAACTGTCCCACAACTAAGCCAGTGAACATGAGTGGCAGATTATGTCCCTGTATTGTACATCAACTTGCAACAGAAAAGCCCAGACCTCAGATGATTAAGTGCTCTTGATTGGCTCATAGTAATAGTATTCACCACAGTACTCATCACATCACCCAGCAGTGCTTCCTGATGTATAATGCAATGCAATTTCACTGCCTCTCCTACAGACTCCCTAACTTTATGCACACCAGGGATACCACATCATTCCGTTCACCTGTCGTGGTGCATCAATTGTCTCCACACTCTGCAAAACAGTAAGAATTTTGCTATTGTGTCAGGATTGTCCTGTATCCACGGTCCACTTTTCACCCTCTTGGTCATGTCACTGTCTAGTGTGTCTGTGTCTGTGACTGGCAAAGCATCTTTAGTATAGAGAGAGTAGACAAGCAAACTACACACAACTAATAATGACACATAGTGTTAACTGGGAACTGCATTTTACTGCATTTTAATATAGTCAGCAGGCCAAATATAATATGAGGTCAATGTTTTAAAATAAGTTACTGGCCATTTAAATTAAGGTGCCGGGATGAAAAAGGGCCAATGGGCCATAGTTTGGGGACCCCTAGTGTACCAGCTTTCCTCCTTACAACCAAAGCACAACAAAGTACAACTACACAGTTAGGACCAAGAACAAATTCACAAGAGTTTTTTTTTTTTTTTTTTTTTTTTTTTTGAGGTCAAGTGTACATTGAAACAGCATACATTTAATTTTTAGTACGACCTTGTCCCTCAAGATTTATGTCAAATATTTAAAGCCAGAGCAGGAAGTAGTTTGTCCTTTTGTGAGTTTTTCCAGCTGTCAGTTGTCAAACAAAATGTCAATTGAACATTTGGTCTCTTCCTTTACCCATGTGGTACTGTTGCTCTTTTTTTTGTTGTGTTGTTCTTCATTTTTCTGGTTCTCACAATAGCCTGGCAGAACTTCCTGTGATCCAGCCTGAGACCAAGTCTTTTTGCCACTATAATGTTTAGCTTTTTGGTTCGGAACATGGTTTGGCGAAGGTTTCACTCCATAATTTTGGTTTGGTCAAGTCTAAAAGTCTGGACCGAATGAGGCAGGTGTGCAAGGGCCCTTCATTGCCAATACACTTCAACTAGGGCTGTACACAAATCAGGATTTTGAGAATTGAGTTGTTAGCTTACAAGATGTTAATAAATGTATTATAAGAGGTACTGTGGGGTAGTGTCTGAGTTTCTTATATAAAAATGTCTTTACTGATAAACTCCACTACTAACGTACACATGTTAGAAAACCTTTTACTCCATCTTCCTTCCTTATTATCAGTAACTCTGAATACTTGAACTCAATTTGGGCTGGAAAACAGAGCACACTTCCTCTTTTGTACTATCTATTAGTTATACAATTCATTCTTGCTGTGAGGTATAATCTGTTGGCACACAATATGAAATGAACTCTAGAAACTACATTTTGTGAGGTTATTCATTAGGTAAAGACCTGCCTCTGTAATCCTTCATACTCTGTGAAAGGCACATGACTGATTGCAGCACACCATCACCCTGTAGCTGAGAAAGTGTAGCACTGGGCATGGGGACGGACAAGATGCCCCTGGCCTCACCACTTGGTACATCTCCCTGCGCCGGTGTCTGCTCATTTGCAAGAGCTTGATGGCCTTGAACTCTCTGAGTGGATGGGATGTGACAGCATCAAAGCCTGAGCTGAGCCAGTCAAACTTCACAGCCCCTCCTGTCAGCAAGAAAATCCCACGGGGAGGGAGGAAGGCAAGGAAAGAGAGAGGGAAGAAGAGAGATAGAGACAAAGGAGAAACTTTCATGGAGGAAACACAGCTCAGCCCATCATTGCAATACACCAACCAGATCCTTCCCATTACCACGCACCATGCCAACTTACTGGTCTTCAAACACTAAGAGGTAAAAAGCCTCTTGCGTAACAATAACACTGCTCTTTGAATATATGCATACATATCTATGCATACGCTAGTATGCAGCCATAAATTTCTTACTCCTACCCCTGATCTCACTTTCATGCCAGTTTAAGTCGTGTTATGTTTTTTATAGACTTTAAAAGGCCGGAGAGAGGATCAGAGGCCTGTTTCCCATGAGGTCAGCACTTTCCTCCAGCACCAGGGATGGGCTTTAAGGTGCCTTGTAATGTGCAAGGAGACGGGACCTAATAGATTGATACACAGGTTTTGACATGCTATTTGAGCGTGCAGGCCCGCTGTAATTGGCCACGTCATCATGCATTAAATTAACGATATATAGAGGAGTGCCCTGAGACGAGTGTCTTGGCCCGATCCGTCAGCCATCAGTGCAAAGTGCATGTGACAGGCCTCTCTGAGAGGAGGAAGAGAGAGGAGGAGGGAGGTGCTTTTTTTAAAGTATTACTCTGATGGACATCTGAGCTCAAACTCTCCACTCACTGGCTTTCTTTCTAGTTATCTAGAAGCCATCCAGTCATCAGGGACACATTCACACCTACTGTGCCAGAATAATGCACTTAACTGCATGCAGGATAGAAAACCAGAGGTACTCTCAATCTTGAACTGCTTCATCCAAACCCAAAAGACTAATGCCAGTACTTTTGAAAGCTCCCCACACTTTTTATTTTTTTTATTTTTTTTATTGTAGTTTTGTCAAGTGAGAGCTTAATGATGACATGTAACAATGATGGGAGACATAACCACCTATTTGATGTGTTTGCTACGTTCTGGTACAGCAGGTGGCACTATGTAGAATGTACAATATTAGAACTAACATCCGGTGATAAGAAGTCATTCAGTCAAACGACACTGCCAATAAAAGAAGAAGAAGGAGGAGAAGAAGGATGTATGAGAGAGGGATAGAGCACCTGTCAAAAAGCTTAAAAGTCTGTGCAAGTATCTCACCCAGTGGGAGGAGGCTTATCCATACTGAATGAAGATAGTCAATGTCATGCTTTTTGTAAAATATGCCACACGGACTGTGTAACATGGAGGGAAAAGCATGTGAGCCAGCATAACAAATCTGCCAGGCATAATTGCGCCTAAGGAGTGCAGAAACATGGTCCACCAATGACTGCATTTCTGCTATCTCTCTCATCCATTTTCGTAATCACCTCTCTTTCCCAAAGTCACTCGCCAGTAGCTTCTTTCAAAATCAGAACTGAAGCATAACATGTAAGTGATGTGTACATATTAATACTTTATACATAAATAAACTAAGTGCTGAATGTATTTGCCCTTTTGTCTTCATTTCTAGAATGCAGGGGTCTTCACAGCATTTCATGTTCAACCAGGTAAACAGAATGATTAATGGACTGTATTTATTCATTCATTCATTCATCTTCTATACCCCTGATTATCCCTTTCGGGGTTGGGGGGGGACTGTATTTATATAGAGCTTTTTTCGTCTTACTGACCACTCAAAGTGCTTTACAATATGAGTCAGCATTCACACATACATTCATACAATAGTGGTAAGGTGCCACCTGCTCATCACAAGCAATAACCATTGAGACCAACAAACACATACTCACACACTGAGGGCACAGCATTGGGAGCAGTTTGGGCTTCAGTATCTTGTCCAACAACCTTCGATAAGTACACGACCACTCAACCTCTTCAGCCAAAGCCACCCTGGTATCTAATTCTGACAACCTAATTGCAGTCACTGTAGGAACCAGTTAACCCAATCCTTGTTGTGCTGTTTTTTTTAAAGCAAGCAGTTGCTTAGTGGTGATTTTAGGATTCATTATGTGTATCTCGTCTAAATGTAAGGGGTATTTGGAAAGTGGTGAGGTGGGACGACCAAGGACAGGGCACCCGAACATTTCCGGTATTTGAGAGGTGTGATCCTGAGAGTGATTGTTGATTAGCTAACCAACCCCTGGCAATGAGCCAGAAAGTCTGTAATTCATAGTTCACCTGCTCCATAGAATTGGAATATTGTGCAACTCCATCCTCGCTACTCCATGGACCCACTATCAATCCACTTTGGCTCTCAGGCTGGCCATTTCCTGGCACACTGGCCAACTGCAGGAGGTAACTCCAGAGTTGTTGGAGAATCACTAAGCTTGGTTATTAAATGTAAGAGGTGTCACATGGGTTTATTTCCATTCACCAACTGTTTTATTGAGTCAAACTGAGTATTTCTGTTTGCTTCCTGGGATCCTGATGAGGAGTTTTTTGTTGATATAAGGACTCATTCATTTGTTATTGGACTGGGTTTTGTAATGAGCACTGACTAGCTCCTTGGTGGAGGCCTGAGAGCATTTTCAAGTTAAGTATCTAATTATTAAATTAAATTCTGGCCCCTGGACAATATGAAGTGGAGGACCCCTGCCATTCTCTGTGTTATATAGTGCTACAATTCAGATACGACTAACTGCCTGAGCCTTCTCTTCCTTGGCCTCATGCTGGCCTAATCGCAAGAGTTGTGACTTTAATTAATTGATAAAATATTGTTTTGTTATCACTGACCTTGAATAAAATCAGATGCAGACTTTTGAGCAATAAATTGGAAAACCCTCGTCTAGAATGTTTCCCTTTAATCAAGGTACAGTTTGTATCTCACTCAATGTTCATCTGAGTTACTTCTCAGGTTTTGCTAGTATTTAAAGGGAACTACAATGTGCTTTTTGCTTCTCATAAGGTGGATACATTTATTCTTGAATATTTCTTTTCAATAAGGATACTGTTAGCATTCAAGGGAAATTACAAAATTTGGTTGCTTCACATGAATTTAGTTATGAGTATTTCCCTTGTACCAATATACTACTAGTACTGCCTTTCAAGGAAAACATGTTTGTTGCATAGCTTCAGGATGGCACATTGTAGTGGCTCTGTTGTTTTGGGGGTTCTAATGCACTCCTTGCTAATACTTATTAAGCAACCGCTTTGTTTTGAGGGATTAGCTCTCAGTAGAATCTTCTTTGTGGCTTGGTTTCATTGAGAGCTCCCTCAAACAGCAGATGCTTTCCCACCAAATATAACTGTATCACTATTTGCTGTAAATGGTCAGTTCCTTGATGTAAGTGTCTCTGACTGAAATGAAGCATAACTTAAGCTCAGGCAGAGCACTGAGGTTGCACTTGTATTGACTCATTCACAGCTGTGTGGCTAGTAATATCCAATCATATTCATGCGGGTGAACAGCGTTGACATTTATCACTGTAGCTCTGATGATCAAGCTCATGTCGGTGCTGTTTACTGCCACAGCTCCCTCCACCACCCCAACCTAGTCCTCCTTATGTGGTATTCTGTGTTGTCAATTTAAAATGTATCTGTTTATTAGGGGGGGGATTTGCTTTCTCAGCAAAATCCTCATTGCTGCTCTGACTCATTTAGAGCTCCCTCAAACAGCAAAGCCTTTTCTGCCAAACCTAACTGTATAACCATTTGATATAAATGGTCAGTTCCTTGATGTAAATGTTTCTGACTGAAATACTTAATTTATTTAGATAATCTGTCTGAACAGGCTTCTGAAGCACTTCATTGGTAAAATGAGCACTTATTTTCAGAGATCATTTGACTGACCCTTCTAAAACTACACCTAGCTCCAGCCTGGCCCTATAAAGTGATGTTGTATTTTTAACTTTATTCTCATAATGATGAGTGTCTGAGTGACTAACATGTCCACATTCCCCCTGATCACCGTCCAAGGCTGTGCTGACAGTACAGCAGTGCAGTATGACATTCCTGGATCAGGGCTGTATCACTTCCTCCTTTCATGCTCATATTGTGTTTGCATTAGTATCTTTTTCTAGCTGAGCAAATGATGTAAAATGCTGCTATCAATAGTTTAGAACTGATATTGGGTCAAATTTAGATGATTTATTGATCTTTGTAAGGGATACACAGGACAGAATGCTTTTGTCCTCTTCCTTTTTTGAGTTTCATATAATCAAAAGTGAATTGGACAGATATATTTGGCAGTTTTGGCATTTTGGGGGTCCTACTGGGTACAATAAAATCAGGTATCCTATTAAGTCAAAGTTTCCATCAAGTTAGTTCCTGATACTACTAGCTACTGACATTTTCAGCAGGCCATCACACAAATCAATGACAACATCTGGAGCTTCTCAGCATGGGTAGCTTTAATGACATTCTAATCTGTCAAACAAGGCTTCAATTCAAAGAAAAGAATGGAAATTCTATCATTAGCAGCAATGGGAATTAGATTTGGACTTTGCTTAGGTATGTGGAAATGGCACTCAGATTAGTTTGCACGGGTGAGAAAATGATTAAAAAGTCTCACCTCTGGCCCATTCTCACCTGGCCGTGTCCATTCGTGTGCGTGCACATCTACCCACCCAAAAGCGTGTTTATGTGTGTGTGAGTGTGATGGAAACACTGACTCCTCTAATCTTTAAATTACCTCCAAAAAGAGAGTGCTGACCTTTACACAGAAGTTATATAAAGTTCAATTTAACAAGCCTCTCTTCTATGATTTATTAACCTGAAATATGAAGTAGAGCCTAGTTCTTTACTGCTGCCACTTGGTTTGCTGCAAGTCATGGGCAGAGAGAGGAGTATCACCTGTGGAGAATTTCAAGAGTTTGCCAGTCTTTCCAAGTTTGCATCGGTGTAAGTTACATGCTCTCATTTGGTTTTGTCTCAGCTATTCCCCAGCTGAACATTAGTGCTTGTATATTAGCTCGAGTGGCAGCTCAAAAATGACTCAGGCATTGAAAAGCAATCATAAAAAATGAGTCATGCTTCTGTGCCGTATGTGTCAGTTCATTTCCCCCTCTTTGGTCTTTGGTTTTCTTTGGCTGCTGGTGTTATTTCATCCCTTCACCTCTTTACCCACTCGTCTCTTGTTAAAAAACCCCTCCCACTCTCCTCCTTCGTCCCCTTCACTGTAAGAAAAAAAGAACAGGTTTATTTTCTTAAGACAGTCATAAAGGGGGGGCAGTTGTTGAAACACGTAAGAGGGAGCGAGATAGACCGAAAGGACAGAGGTAAACAACTGAGATGAGAGGGTGAATGACAGAGAGAAAGAGAAAGATGGAGAAAAGGGGAGGATGGGAGGAGGGAGATCTCCACAGAGCAGCCATGCGGTGTTTGAAGCAGGAAGCTGGCTAGACAACAGAGGCAGCTTTATTCCACAGACACAATGAGCAAACGCCACAATGGGAGTCATGCCGAGAGCAGGCCTGCACTACACCGAGCTGCACACACAGGATTAAAGCGAGCACACACTTCAAGATCCACCCCATGAAAGGAAAGGGAGGGGATATATCTTACACCCAGACACCAACAGAGAAAATAGAACACAAACCGCTATCTGGGGAGCTTCTTTTGATGAAGACATTTTGTGAATAGTGTGATGTTTGCTCACACTTTCATAATAGCTGTAGGTACATTGTCTCTGCCAAGCACCTTTTTTGGCGTTTTGAGAGATGATCCCTGCATTAGGGTGAATGGAAGGGCGAAAAAGGGACAAGCAAGGGAGCAAACATCATAGGCGCTTAAACAAATCTGTTGTTCAAATCAGCCGTTTGTCATTCGGTGGGGATTTTTATTCATTTTTTATCCTCTTTCCCTCAGTACACCTGGGCCTTGATGCCACTCTCCTGCTCTGTGTCTAAAGCTGTCGAGACAAATTTGCATAGAAAAGCCCTTTGCATATCAAACAGCTGGGACACAGAGCTCACATCATCTCTCATTGATTTACAGGGAGATGCATGTTGTGCTGACACGCTGGAGTGCATGTCCCCTTTACCTCCATCTGCCCTTTGTAGGCATATCTTAAACGATCACCGGCGGCTGTGGCAAGAGTGTGGGTTTACGCATGTGTGTGTCTATTCTGCAACAGTGTGTATTTGTGTGCATACATGCTCTTGTGTGATACAGGACATGTGTGTGGATGCACAACACTACCTCGTTCACTACGTCTCCCACACACACACACACACACTCACACTACCCGGTCAGCCCTCTTCTTGACAGGGTGCAGTGTGGCTGCTAATAAGGGTATTCGTCACGCCAGCAGCTCGCCGTGACAGCACTCTCAAACCGGCCGCCTCACAATTGTCCCTCAAATATGAACTTATCATTTAATTACACTTGGGGAGGGACTTGATTGCCTTGTCAAGATGCAGGTTAGTTAAGAGGAGAGAGATCTTGGCTGGCAACGACCTCACCGTCCTGACAAGCGCTCCTCTCATCACAGGATCATCTATGCTTCACGTCCGCCCCGCAGTGAGATCTCATTTCTCCACCTCTTCTTCCTCTCCTGCTCTATAGCCCCTCTTAATCACATGGTTTTTAACTCATCACCCTTTTTTTGCAGACTTTAAGAGAAGTTGCCTTCAGGACGTGAGGCAGTTAAGTGTATTTTCCATTGTACCTCTTTGCAGTTTCACATCCCCATTTGTTTTCATTTATGAATGCAGTTTTGTATGAATTCAGAGTTATGCAGTTTGCTGGTGGGTAAGTGTCTGCTGTTTTGCATGTTGAAATCCCATTCCTTCGCTTGCCCTAAATTAGTCCAGTGTCTGAGGTAATGAAATCACTCACGACATTAGGAAGTAACTTGGCATTCCTTTTTATTTCTTGTGCACTGCTTAACAGTTCTCCTGGGGGAAACGTGCTCTTGCCAATGAAAGTTCCACCCTGGCACGAGCTGAGCCTTCACAAATGAAGACATATGTCACTAAGAGAGAGAGAGACTGGAGCAAAAAGGCCTGGAGAACTTTTTAATCCAGCACATACCTCTCTGTTAACAAAAAGGCCTCATAAATTCAACCTTTCCAATGAGACACAAATGAAATTTGGAGCCTGAAGTTTTGGCCATTTCTCTCCTGGATGATTGGAATGAATATGGGGTAGTTAAAGTTTAATATCCTATTATGTGTGTCTGTTTAACTTGCCTGGTTGCCTGGACTGTCAGGGACCTCTCTCTCTTTATTTCTTTCTTTGTCTCTCGCTCTCTGGGATTTTTCAATATTTTCCAGGGCTTATGAGGGTTTGTAACAGCCCAAATATGCTTTTTCATTCAACACATTGTGCCTCCAGAGTAAGATTTGTGTCATTTAGGAAGGTTGAGTCTGAAGCTGCTGATGTGACACACAAAAGTGCATGATATGTAAACCAGTTCACAATGTGCGGCTACAGACAAACCATTTCAATTGAAAAATGGAAAATATTGCACAATATCTGACAGACTGTATAAAAATGTATGAAAATTACAGAGCAATCCCAGACAGAAATTGAACCTCATAATGCATCTTTCAGGATAAGACAATCACTGTGAAAATAATACCCTATACATGCATGGCATTTCTCAAAACATTGTTACAGGGTGCTTGACAAAAAACAAACAAAACAACACACAGAAAGATTAATGTAGCAAAAAGGTTTTATATAATGCTAGCTAGAAGCGGCATGGCACATAAATACTACTGTACCATGAACACCAAATACCACTTTATAAAAATGAGCTTTTTATAGACATTAAAGGAAGTCACTGAGATGGACTGTTGTACAATTAGGGTGACCGGACAGCACATGCACGCCTTTGGGTTAAAGTCTAGGTCGGGGGACTGCTTGCATAGTTTTACTGCAAGATCTGGGGTTGAGTGCAGGTACATATGTGCACAAAAGCTCACAGATATATACTGAAGCCAGACGACAGCTGCTCAAAGTAATGAGTAAAATCTTAAAATCAAACCTAAACTCTGCTAGAGGTCAATGCAAAGAGGCTAAAATGGAGTGTGATCTCTCCAGCTTGTTCAACAGTCAAGCTGCAGCATGTTGTATAACTTGTCAGATGAACAAATGTTTAAGAAATTAGCGTCACATACTAGTATGACATTCTTTATGGAAGAGTTACAAATTGTAACTCACAGCCAGAGGGAATTTCCACAACCTGGCAACCCCAAATGTAGTTATTGATGGCTTATAAATGGTCTATAAAGGATTAGTAAAAAAGCCATTTATGTACAATGTGTTAACTATTTCTAAAGCGTACCTTATTAGAAAGTGGCAACACCAATTTTGATTTCAATACACATGTTTCAATAAACATGTGGTTATGGCCATATATCCACATAACTGTGTTTCTCATCAGATTTTTCTGCGTGTGAATATATCAAAGTTCCTACTAAATCATTTCATTAATGATCTGACTAATACTGAAACTGATAATAAGTGGGCTTGAGAAATTTAAATAAGGTAGGGGAGAAATCTGATTACTGACCTAATGCGTGCATATGTGGATTTCACAGTAACACAGTTACTACAATGCATGTAACCTAATTTCTCATCTGCATGTAAATGTAATAATATGCCAACATCAATATGTTCTCTTCTCGCACTTTTTGTATCAAAATAAAAGCTTTTAACTGATGGAGATACAGACAAGAAGCAGTTGGGATGTGATCATATACATGGCTCTTCTTCAGACAGGTTACACTAGTATCACCAGCCAAATAGTAGAGCTGTCATTTCCTGTATTTTTCTTTCTTTTTTTTTAAACCTGGGCCCTTTCCCCACCATGCCTGTGAAAATCCTGGTAATGTGCTGAATGCACCGTACACACATTCCACATCTGCATCACATTCTGATGTGACAAGCGTGGAGGAGTAATTGATTACATTAATAGCTAATTGCTGGCTCATAATTGGATCTGACTCAATTAAAAAACCTCTGGGTGATAGTAATGAAACAGGGCGCAGCGGCTGAGCGGGTGGCGTCGCGACCACGGTAGCTGGTGTGCCACAGGCAGAGAGAGAGACAGAGAGAAAGAGAGAGAGAGAGAGAGAGAGAGAGAGAGAGTTCTTGATACACCTGCAATGCTAAATCATAAGCGCCTCACTAGATAGAGGCTGGCCTGGGAATGCTTTGTGCTGTTTTTGCAATTCCTCAATGCGGATTTATATCTTTTGCTTTGGGAAAGGTTGTAATATTTCACCGGGTGTGCGGCGATGGGAGTGCACATGCGAGGATTTGGAGTGGGGGGTGTGGGGCTGCAGAAATACAGTATCAGCATATATTGTAATTTCATTTTGATAAGGCCATGCTTATAGCCTGGTAAGGCTCATCTTGAGCAGAGTGAAGCGGGTGTTACTTTACATATTCCCCCAGCTCAGGGACACTGAGGTGCCATCATTAGCAAGGCTGCACTAAAAGGGGATAGGATCTGCAAATTAGGACAGGTGCTCAGCTAGCGTCGCTAGCACAACACACTGGGATGCTGTGATAACACAAACCTGGCTTGAAGTCAGTTTATTTCCTGAAATGCAGATTTGATGTGTTTGGATATTTATCTCTGTACATGTGTTTAGAGTTTGCATGCAAATATGTACACATTAATATTCCTGCATAAGTGTGTATCTTGTGTCTTGATCTCTATGTGCGTGTGTAAATGTGTGTGCTTCTGTGTCTGTATGTTTCTGCATCTTCCAGTCTGTCTGCATGCTTGTGTGTGTGTTACGTTCCCTACCTCCGCCGCCCTGTCAGAATTTCTTTTCAAAGCCGTCTGATCGGGTCGGGCCTCGTCAGCCTGTCACCAAGGCCGGCGTTTCATTAGGGCTGCCGCTCTCCGTCCGTCCGCCCCGCCAAGCACAAGAGCTCAAACACATGCGCAAATTAAATCGACATCCAAACTCACTCCCATACACAAAGCAATTTAAATGATATTCATTAGAGCGATGACAAGTCCTGATGAGCCTTTCAGTACTGCAGAGAGGAAAGGAGAGAGAGACAGGGAGACAGTGAGAGGGGATGGAGGACTCTTTTTTTCCATCAGCTTTTTGCCAGCTCTGTGTCATGGGCACTCAGGCATGGCGCCCATCAGCGCACCTCCACTTAAATAAAAGAAGAGATAAAAAAAATGCAGATGCAAAGAGCTTCCTCGTTCGTCTCAGATATGCTCACCTGTTCAGTCCACCTCACTCCTTCTGAATCTCTCATTTCATCTCGCATTGACTTTCTGTCTTTGCATTGAGCTGTGTTTCGTAAAATACTTAGCTCAAAGTCCGCAGGCTCCTACTGATTATTAAAAGAAAATGTCACAAATATATATATAGCAAACAATCAAACAAACAAGAACACAGCTGGGCGCTGTAGGAGGTGGGGTGCTATGCCCAAGTTTACCTGGTTCTGGACCTGTAAATGGGAATTTTGTGGTATTTTGTTGTAAAAAATTTCAGGCCATGAGACTGCAGGCCACACTGATGTGATATGCAAGTAATGGATGGAAGAAAAACATAATTTGTTATTATCCTCCCAAAATATCAAGCTGTCCAAAACACAAAGATGATCACTCATGAAATCAGGAATTGTTTCTACTTAATTCTCTGTGCTATTGCCACATTAACTTTAGAGTACATAAATTTAAAAAAATGACCAGCTTGTATGTAGGTTTTATCATGACAGTAGCAGAAAAAATAAATGCCTTGAAGACAATTCAAGCATTCAGAATGGAACGCTAACAGGCATTAAAAAATGTCCAACTACCAACTGAACTGCAACAATGAGTCTTGCTGAAAGTCTGCAGGCAGCCAGGAATAATATCCACAGACTAACAGACTAACAAGCTAACAGCCTAACAAGCACTGAATCTACTGTCTGACTCTGGTAGCTACATGAACAAATCTGATGAGCCCCGAAGCTCCTAAGCTGCCTCTTCGGTATTCTGCATCTTACGTGCTGCAGTTCAGCATGTACGGGAAGTGCTGACAGCAACGAGTATGTTCGAGAGCTGGTATCAGCAGCTGAGTCGAGTCAGGTCAAGTCGAGTGTACAGGTGCTGAATGGCTTCAGAGAGCGCATACAGTATATAGCTACAGTTAGCCCAGAGCAGAAAACATGTACAGTTGCATCAGTCAGTCACCATCCACACTGCTTAAAGCTAAACGTCACATAGTATTCAAGAGAGTTTGAAACGCTGTTTAAGGTTGTAACGTTTCAATTCAAGCAGGCAGTTAGTTTGGTAATAGATAAAAGTCGAGAAGGCAGGAGACGACAAGAGCTTTGGTCGTGTTGGAGTTTAGAGTGTGAGCATCCACATGGTGTGCTAGTTTAGTCCAATAATGAGACTGATTTGCAGTTGTTTTCATAGGATTATTCAGTCAGACATGTCTGTGTCTGCTGTCTTCTGATTGGGATTGGTTGCCATTTCGTCTTAACCAAGTGAGTGACACATCTGTCCTACAATGTCATTTTTAGCTGCGGTGGCAGAGGCAGTTAACTTTACATTTTAAATGTTAATTGAAGACTATGCCAATTTAAGAACTGCTATTTCTCTAGTCAACGTATAACAACCTGTGCAGATGTGTCCATGGCTTACATTCTTTCTGGCTCATAAGTGGATGTTAGGAAAATCACACTGATCAGTGTGCACATGTACATTTTTTCATCTATGTTGCTTTCCAATATCCTTGCACCTACAAGATGAAGTCCCCATTGTTCCAGCCAAACAATTGCACCCGTTGTTTTTCCAACCATGGAAACAGCCGTCAGTGAGCACAACACCAGACCAACTTCAAAAAGTAGAGGAAAATACAGAGGTTTCGTATATGACAAGCTAGCCTAACCAAGGCAGTACACTGTATGTGGGATTGACTCAAAATAAACTACAGTGTGTGTGTTCATGGTAACGATGCAACAGTGACCTTTCTTTCAATGGCATTTGTTACATAAGAAATAATATAAAATATTACTGGATTCATTATTAACATCGGTAAGTCATCTACTTTACACCAAACACTTCTGCTAATTATTATACATATAGTTAAAGCCAAGGCAACTGAACACTGTCAACACTGTCAACACTGATTCTGATGTATGAAAACGTCACAGCCATTCTCTCTCCCCCTCTATTATTTTCTCTGTCTTTTCAGGCACAAGCCAATTAATTCAGTCCTCTCCTCACAGCCCCTAATTAACCCCTTCAGGACTGAAATTATGCTTAACACTGGTGATTGAGGCCAAGCCTGAAATTACCCATCCTGCTCTGTTGTAATGACAAAATTCATGTCCTCAGTTTGAAGTGTGTGTCTGTATATGTGTGTGTGTGTGTGTGTGTGTGTGTGTGTTTGTGTGGCCACGCAGGCACTCGTCTTTTTGTGCTTGTGTCTGATACCTCTTGATTACCACTATCCCTTTGTTAAAGCTACACACATGCATTACCTCCCTTCTCTCATTAGCATGTGCAGAGAAGACATGCACTCTTTTTACACACACACACACACACACACACACACGCACACACATACACACACACACACACGCACACACACACGCACACACACACACACACACACACACACTTGGGGGAGTATGCTATACATTGTGTGGCATATGTAATATGTTTCTGATGTCATTAGAGGCCTGCAGGCCCCACTGAGGGGCCAATCGCCTTTTGTTCCTGCAGAGGCCAGCCACACACACTCACTGGCTCTGATGTTGTAATCAATTTGTGCCAGACGTGGTCTGGACGTGTGTGTTAATTAACGTTCTTGTGGGAGGAAATAATTTAACCGCAATAATGAGCTTGAAGCAGAGCAGTGAGAGGGGTGTGATCTCCAGGATATCAGGCAAACAGAATAGGGAGCGCCCTAATCCTCCTTCTCCTGACTTCAGCTGATCATGAAGAGCACATGAGAGGTGAGTGGTGCAAATAAAAAAGAGCAGAATGGATTTTGAGGATTTCTGGGTTCATGATTGTGCTAACACTAAGACGTCAGAGAGCTGACAATGTTTTCTGTTTCTGGGATGTTTATTCCATGTGTTTTCTGGGTCTGCCAAGGTGTCCTACCAGTTGGACTTCCACAGGAAGGTGTCCAGGGGCATCCTGTTCAGATGTTCAAGCCACCTCAACTGGTCTCCTCAAGCAGAAGTTCAGAAGTACTATGTACTATCTCATCCTCAAGGATGAGCCTGGACTTTCTGTGAAGGCATCTTGTTTTAGTTGCCTGAAATCATCGTGTTATTCTTTCCTTCACTTCACAAAGCTCATGATCAGTGGACAGTTGGAACATAGGGCCCTCATCACCATACCAGTCCAGTACAGTATAGCAGTGTTATGCCTGAACGCGTTCATTGAACGATAGTTCATGAACTCGTTCATATTTTGAGCAAACGTGAATTGAATGTACTGTATTACTGCCTGATGAACGTTACTGTGAACTCGTTCATTCAGGTGTCTATGAACAGCATGCTCTCTCAGTTTAACTTCGTTCAATAGGGTGCCAGATTTCTATAGAGCCTTCAAAGTGAAAACCCGGCAAAACACACCGTAAACAGGCTTTAATATGTAGCGGAAAAACACCCAATCTGGCAACAGCAGCCACCAGTGTCGCACCGCCACATGCGTCATCAAAACAAAAAGCATCATGGAGGCAACAAAGCAGCAAGGAGGCGTCGTATGATCATTCAAACAAGTTTTATGTGAAGGTCGGTGAGGATGAGAAAAATCTTACATTTCTGTGCAAACTTTTTTCGCCGGCTTTCAAAAAGAAAATCCGCACTTCAGTCACATGGGGTGAAAGCTGCAGCTGTTACTAGCGTGGACTGAATGGGCAGCAACAAAGCGTTAAAGCAACAATGGGGAAATGCTGTCCCCTCAATGCTGATGTAAACCCTGGTTGGATAAGGATTCAAAATTGGATATGAAGATGAAATCTGACGCGTAGTTACATTGTTAAAACTGATAAAATAATTGCTGTCTGTGGTTCTATCTGGGCTGTGTCAATAATTTTGAAAAATAATAGCTCACAGCAACATATGAAAAAAAAAAAGAACTATGAACTAGTTAATTTTAACATTTGTGAACTGAACTTTGAAATAGTTCATGTAGAAAGTGAACTTTTCCAGCACTGCAGTCCAGTACAATGCATGCATTACCAGCAACACTGCACCAATTTGCTTGTGGATCTCAGGATGTTACCCTCATCCAAGAAGACATCAATATACTTGAACCATTTCAATAAGCAATAAGAGCATATCACATGAAAAAAATCACTACAGTGAAGAGAGAAGGTTGCAAACTTACACCAGTTGGGCTGTCATGCGTTGACATTATGAGTTCATTGGTGACAACCTGAGATAGCTGTCTCTGACCTCTTCTTATCTTTGATCTGAATTTGTTGTGGTTCAGGCCAAATATGCACCCGATACACTTTATGTAGGTTTAGTCTTTTCAATCTCGCTGTTTCTTGTCATTTTCTCACAGCGGTAGATAATATGGGGTTTGCAACTTGGACATACCAAAATAAAAATTAAAAAAAAACATGTAAGCATGTTCCCATGTAAGATCCTGGTTGCAATTTCATCACAGCTAGTTCTCCACTGCTGCACCATTTTGTTCACTGATTATGATGCGAAAAACAGCATCCTTTGTCCTCATTAGCCTTAGCCTTAGCATTATCATCACAATTTTTAACTGCTCAGATTTTTCCCTTCTTCAGTGTTGGAGTGCTGATTTAACAAGTCCTCCACTTTCTTGCTCAGTTTCTTTTTCATGATATTTTTGTAGAACTTAATATGCACAAAATGTATGAGGCACAAAACATTTCAAGGATACCGATATCAAATCCTGAATACAAGTTTGCAGGAGCTGTACTTTCTAAACAGTCCATTTTTCCGAACATACCTCCTCCCACTGTTGAACTGCAACACTACCTTCTAATGACTAAACCTTGGATAATTTGCTGATCACACCAAACAAGATCAAAGCAGTGTTTTGTTTTGTTTTTTTCACCTCATGGCCACCTACTAATAGAGTGATCATCAAACTAATCAATAGCCACTCAAATCTCTGTCCATCTTAAAATGAACCGCCATAACTGTATTTAGGACATGCATTTTTCAGTCTTAATGCATGAATTTCCTTTAATAACAAACCTCAAAATTGATCAATTAAATTTTGCGATTAGAGCAAATCAAATTTGCACTAATCTGCTGATATCACAGAAGGCCACTCTACGCATGTGGCAGGGCTCTGTTGTATCTATTAAATGAAAACACAGCTCATCCTTTTGAATGGGGTCATACATTTGACCTCATAATGCAGCTGCACTATCAGTGCCAAAGGCTCTCCTTGGGGAGGTCATGCTCCTTAAGGACAGCTCTATACACTCACACACTTGCATTTACAAACACACGTTCACACATGAGCACATACTTGTAACTCTGGGGGCAGATTTGACCACTAACATGATCTTATTGAGGGTCACTTATAACGACGCAGGGCACTTTCTCTTATCACCAGAGTCAGCTTGTTTCATCTTTGACCACTGATACACTGTCATCACAGGCTGAATGGAATCTTCAGAATGCCGAATAGAGTTTGAGATCCAAATACTTTTTGCCCTGGTAGCGGGGATAATCAATGGATGGAATTAAATAACAGCACAATTCTTTCTGCTTGTGTACAACTAAAAGCAGGGCTGACAAATTTTGATTTCAGCTGCTAACCTTCATAGAACTAGACAAATTGATCATTGCATACCTGCCAAGTGAACATGACTGACATCCATGGTCAGTGATTGAAGTCACCCCCACCACCCACAAACGTACACAAAAAACCCCCAACAAGATAAGCATTGTGCACCAAACGGAGAGTAATTTAAGACCAGAAATTTAGATATAGATACAACATAGATATACGTAGTGTATATTCACTTCTGTGGTGATGTGATACAAATGTAGCAAATTGAATGGTCAGTAGGCTAGGTAAAACTAGTCAGCTATAGCTATACAATGGTTACAATGGTCCCTCTTCTCCCTTTATGTTTTTGAAGTAGCTGATCCAGATGAGTTGAAACTCATTTGATAATAAAGGTCAATTAGTCATCTGCTATTGCTTGGGTCTCAATAACTATTTCAGCTACAATGCTAGCAGCTTCAGCTTGTCCTCACAAGAAAAACAACTGTCAAGCAGGCTATTACTACCCATATTTATGGTTATGGTAGCCTCTAGTGACTGTAAATATCACATTAGCAAAGGGGGAAGTCAGATGACGTAGTATAAATGAGCAAAAAAGTCTGCATTCTGAAGAGTTGGGGTGGATGCATGCGTCAAACAAGACTTTCATCTAGGAGAGTGCTGTTGGCATCCAATGTGACACGAAAAATCAACTTTGACCCATTTTAAGTTAGATAACATGCTTAAGTTAGTACTTTTGTTGCTTAAATCAACCATTTCAAAAACAGTAACATATTCAAATCGAAACATGATCTTGTCATTAACCTTGCCAAGTAGTTTTGTTACTGTTCCTAAACCTAGGCAAACCATTTCACAACATTAATGCTGTGACGACAAAGGTCTGTCGCTGGTACTTTCCAACAGTGATATGTGTCATTTTGGGAGTCACTGGCAATCGACCCACTCAGTTATTTAGGTTTGAAGATGTGTTGGCTATTTCCTAGTTTAACACTGAGGATTAGGCCAATGCAGATGAGGTATGTGCGAATCTGACCTGTCCTCTTCCTCCTTCCCCACAGCCGAGAATAGCCAACGAGAAACTGCATTAAAAGGAAGGGTTTCATTGTTATCTTTTGTGTAAAGACTGAGCCACTTGCAACTGATTGGGCAGATGATGATTGCTTCATATGGCCAATAATATTCCAAAAATGAGGATATGTTACTTTAGTAGGCAATTTACAGCCAAATCAAGGAATTCACTGCAAATAGGGATATTACACAGGTTGGAAATGATGAATATAGTGAATGGTCTCAATATTAAGATATATAGCCTAAATGTAAGTACAGATACCAAAATATGAATACAGATGGCCTAAATATAGACTGACTGACTATAAATACACAATGAATATTTATCTAGATTCACCTGGACATAACATATGTAAGAAAATCACATCAAATATTCATATTCTGTGCAATTTTTATCAGTTTTTATTGATCTTGGACTCAGATATGGCTTCATAATGTGGTCCCATTGCATTTTCCAGCTAATAAGGCCCAGATATAGTCATCTGCAGGCATCTATCTGCAAAGAAATATTCAGGTGAAAATAAAAACCTTCTACTTCTTGTTCCAAAAAACCTTCTACTACACTTGTGTGTTCAAACTTCTATAACTCAGTGTCAATAGCACATACAGTGATTCTGACTGCTGGGGATAAAACTTCAGTGTTACATTTCAAAAAGACCAAAACCATGCATGTACTCCAAATGGTTTGAAAACAGCTTTGAGTTTACTTTGGGCATGCCTTGGATAGGTGTTTTAGGCATTTTTTCACAAATGAAAAGAGGATAGCACCCTGCAAAATTTGTTTAGAAACACTCAACAGATGAAAAACAAGAAGAATAAACCCCAGGGTAAATGGATGGAAGAGTGATGCGCTTTCATATACGTTTTGTATAGAAATCCACCTGTTTTTGTGCAAAATTTTCAAAACAGTGCTTTGGAGAATGGCTACTGCAAAGAGTGTTTTTTCTGTCTAGGTTTTTCAGATCCTTTGGTAATATATGAAGCCTTATCATTGTGTGTGTGCATGTAGACATGTGTGTGTGTGTGTGTGTGTGGGGGGGGGGGGTGAACCTACAGGGGAGCATGCCAGCTTATCTGATAACTGCCATAGCAAACCAGCCTAAGAACAAAAGTGCTAGCACATCCTCTGTATTGTTCCTGTAGGACCTGGGACAGATAGCATCTCCACAGAGGAGACCAGATTATATTTGGTAATGGATATGGTCTGAATTCACTTACCTGCAACCCTCTCTCACTCAGGACAGATGTATTCCTGATTACACCATAATTGCAGATAAAACACCACAGAACTCTGAATCACCTAAACTGTTGGTTGAGTAATCTTTTACAGATCTCGTCATTTTAATGTTGTAAGACACATTTTATAATATTGTTTACATTTTTTAGTTGAGGGAACTTTCATGTCTTAGTCTAAGGCAGATTTTACTTATTTATTTTTTATGTCTATTGCATGTGTGCTTATGTGTGTGTGACAACTGTGACAACTAATTTTACATGCAACACCAATTGTGTTTGTCTTAATATTACCATATATGCATAACTACTGATCTATATATTTTTTTATTATTCTCTCTCTCTCTTTATATATATATATATATATA
>JBBMOE010000001.1:27761498-27768526 GCA_037975065.1 Chaetodon trifasciatus | reverse complement strand
TATATATATATATATATATATATATATATATATATATATATATATATATATATATATATACAGTCATTGTATCTCAACCATACATACGCCAGTGAGTGTACACATTCAGCATACATCTTCTTGAGTGTATGTGTGTCAGAGCGTGTGACTGGGATTCTATTTGTGTCGGTGAAGTGGCTGAGCTGTGTTTGTAGCATTTAGAGGAAATTACCCTGCAAGCGTTGCCTCGGCCACACTAGATAGTGGGTCGCCTCTCTAGGCTGCATGGCATATTGATTTCTTGTTGTGAGGAGTGCTGTTCAAGCCCCATTTAAGATTTCCATCCAGCCCACAGCCCTGAGTATGGCAGTCAGCCGTAAATTAGGGAAATTGCACATTCATCACGTTCGTTATTTTAAGATACTTTGGAAATGAGGGTCCAGAGAAGATCTACGGTTTTGGAGGTAAGAACATGCATAACGTCTGACTGACTCTTTGTTAGGGCAGTAAGGTATGCAGTAAAATTTGCATTACGTAATACTTTGAAACAAGAAAAAAGACATCTCAGGGAAGACATAACAAAAATGAACACTTTGCACCAAAAATGGAGCTAAAGTTTCTACAAAGTTGGCAAGTTTTGTGGATTAATGGTCAAAACATGGAAGAAATTGTGGAAATTTACTGAATTTGAGTCACAAGAATGTTGGACTTTCTAGTGTCTCAATCAATAGAAATAGAAAAGCATTGCAGTTTAGTTGCAATGATTTAAATAGAACATGAAAGCTGATTTAGATTCATTTGCATGTGACTACAAAATAGGTGATGATAGTAGCTTCTAGGCACTGTGGCTATTTGCTAACTACCTACATTAACCAGTTCATTCAAGAGATGGATTTGTATTGAATGCTGTCTCACAGCTGAATGTGAACCATGCCGCATCTCTTTTGTGCAACAGTTTATACTCCTGCAAAGCAGTATTATATGAAATTGGATGGTGTAACACAGGTAATATGATAGATTGCTCTGTTTTGGACTCTTAGGGTCTGCATTCCTGTGAAGGTCAGTAATGTCAAGACAGTTTGAATTGGTCAACAGTACAGTTGCATTTCAAAGTTCACCAACTGAACTGAACTCCCCAAAAAACTGAACACTAAAACTCAGAACATACAAGTCCTTTGGAACTGATTTGAATTTAAAGCTGGGGAATGCATTTTTATTTTTATTTTTGTTCTTGCGGCATTGGGCAACAATTCTGTAAAAACCTTTCAGCACATTGTAATTCAAGTGGTCTAACAGAAATGTAGACCTCTGCACCTCCTCTTGGATCTGTTTTCAGGCTTTAGAAAACCTAGCCTGTGATGGAAGGCTTTGGCCAATCACAGGTAATTTTAGAGAGAAGGTGTTCCTATTGGCTGTTCTACAAAGGTAGATGTGCACATCCCTAAAGATGGTGAAAGCCTGATTCAGTGACAGAAAATCCTGCAATAAATTTGAATAGCTTTTATTTATATGCCCAATGAATTGATGAGGATACTGATAAATGCCTTTATCAAAATATATTCTACTATTCTAATTAAGAATGATTAATAATAATAATAACAACTTATGAGTGATTTTATCATTTCAAATGACAATGACACAATAGATTATATCTTTTTGCAAGCAAATTGTATCCAGGGTTTGTTCGTCATCTTACATGCGCCTAAAAGGAGATCCAGAGTAGCACTAGAGCATGAAACCTCAAAGTTAACCCTTCTAAGGATTCTTTAAATACTGTATTAAAAAATCAAGTAAATGTCATGTTTCTACCTTCCAGTTGCTTCTGATGTATGATTTTGATGTGCAGCTTCCAAGTCTCTTGGCATACTCCCCATAGTCTTCTTAAGGAATCTAGCCCAAGAACCTCCTCAGAATTTACATATGCCATTCCCATGATCTGAGACATCAGTAGTTGTGCAAATGAATAACTCTCTCCCAAAGCAAGACATTAGCAAATCAAGGCGCTATTAATGTTACCAAGAAGAGTGTGAATTAATGGCTAAGAGACCTGATGACAAGGAATCAGAGTGATCTTTTGCTCTCATAGAACTTTTCTTTGGTCTTTTATAGCTGAATGAGTTCAATGTGAATGATGAGATGTTATTTTATATCAACTTTAGGCAAATACAAACAGATTAGTTGCAAATATAATTTAGGCTTTAATTTTCCTTCCCATGAACTGCCAGCAACAGTGGAATGGTTGTGGTGTTTGCTACCTGTATTAACAAACTTCTGTAATTCTAGATACCAAGTAGGAGAAATCAGTGACCAAAAAGTATTTCCATATGTCGTACTTGTAATTATCACTAGACTGACTTAAACGCTTTCCCCAATTGACAGCTTGTATTTATGGTATTTTGGCTATGATTAAGCACAGCATCATTGCCCATATCTGCACATAATTAGCGTGTGCTGTCAGTGTATCTTGAGAAAAGTCTCAGTGGTGCAACCTCAGAATTTGTTTCAATATTTTGTCTGCTTTTGTTTGATTGAAGAGGGTGTAGCATGAGGTTGTTAGAGTCCATGGCTGAATCCACAGTACAACATATTTGAAAATCAATCTGAATCATTTCAGGGCAGAGAGTAGAGTGGTTGAATCTATCAACACTGAGGCAAGGCAGAGCAGGCCCTTTTAGAGCCTCTGTGCAGATCCTGGCAGATATTTGTTAGGAGGCCCTCTTTGAGTTGAAAACCTCACTCAATCAATATCAACTGAGTAAACAGGGCAGTTGAAGCTTTGAATTTTCTTTCCTGTTATACAGAATAAAGGCTCAATAAAGTAAGTGGAGCTGTCAAAATAGTAAGTTTTCACTGTATAAGTATTGTGCCACAGCATAAGGGTAGTGACTACAGTGATAACTTGTGTGGTGGTGTTTCTCTCCCTGCTCACATTCAATGAGTAACTCACTCCATGTTACAAAATCCCACAAGTATTCGCACAACACTGTGTGGAGTTTTTTTTTTATTAAGTGCCTTCTCACAATAGTGTTTTGTCTGACCGACGTTGTTGGCAAAGAACCAGAGTAGCTGTGTGTGTGTGTGTGTGTGTGTGTGTGTGTGTGTGTGTGTGTGTGTGTGTGTGTGTGTGTGTGAGTTTGTGATCTTGGTGGTAACATGTGTAATATGCACACAGGATATTGATGTTACTTCTAACACTTTCATGCAACACCTGGCTTGTAAGGACTACTGTAAAAACTGTTGAAATAAAAACAAGGCTAAGAGTCATTAGGCCTGAAAACCTTCACAATCAGCTTCATATTCTGACTGCCAATGATAAAGGTGAAAGAGAGGAAGTCCCATACCTGTTTCTTGGGCCTTTATAAGACAGATTTCTTAATTCTTGGAGTTTTCTTGTTCCAAATAGAATTAAGATATTAGAGATGTATCATTTCTTGAAAAAAGGGCTTACTAAGGAGGATGGGAAAGAATAGAAATCAATCATGTCTCAGGTCAATATCAACTTGGCCCACAAGAGAGATTTAAGAAAGTTTGCCCAGCTTTCAAAATTCTGCATTGTTGAGCCATATAAACTTGTTCAAAAAGATCAGAAAACATTTGGACAACATTTATCCCAAGGTATTTAAATTGCAAGTGGTTAAGAGCTGAAAGTGCTCAAGGAGCTTGAGTTTATATCCCAATACTACCCCAAATCCTTTCAAAGTTTAATAACTTTAATAGTCTTTTGCCATACGAAGAAAAGTAGCAGTGAATAGCAGCAGTGATAGTTGATAGTGTGGTAGATCGACAAAGGGGAAGGTAACTGGAACTCATGTAGTTTGTTTGTACTAAGGCCTGAGGTAGAGCATATGATAATATAATTAAGGAATTTTAATTTAGGGCCAAATCAGAACACTGACGTGGGCAAAAAGATATAATCTTCTTTGACCCTGTCAAAGGCTCTCTGCGTCCAGACGGATAAGTATCTCAGGTTGTTGAGTGTTGCATATGAACAATATTAAATAATCTTCAAATATTGTAGAATTGCAGAATACTGTTTCTGTCTTTGATGTTCCATCAACATACCTACTGATTAAATTTAGTAATATTTTTATTACGGGTTGTCACCATTAACGTGTGGCATAAATCTGCTCTGACAAATTATTCCTGGTGTCAGCCAATTAGATCTATTCATACTAGAGAGAGCTGAGACCTGCTCAGAAAATGTTCCAATGGTTGGCTTTAAACTGACAGAAAATATTAGCAAGAAGAACTCTATTATTGTTAAGGAAAACAAATAATAGGATGTGTGAGGCAGTGGCCTAGTCTGCCTATAGGTAGCAATGTGTGACTGTCTGTGCATGCAAGTGATCGAAAGAACAGGATAGAGTAGAAATGCCAACAGAAAAAGAAATCAAGAGAAAGCGAGATGGACAGGGTGCTCTCTGTGTGTCTTTGTGTGCCGAGTGTGCTTGCTTGTACCCTGACTTTATTTGTGTTATGCCGTGTGATTCCATTGTGTGGTGTATATCCACTGAGCTTGTATTCCCTCCCTCCCACCAGCCCCCTACTTTAGATAAAGCTATCTGGATCTGCAGCACACCTTCCTCAAATGCATGTGAGCAGCTTACTGTTGTGGAAGCTCCCTCTATGTTCCTGGGGGAATCTGACGGTTGCATTGTGTGGGCTACAATGAGGGTGTGGTATGTTGGCACATAGCACCATCTCCAAAACCACTATTAAGATGTTAATGTTCACTGGTATAGCTGGCTTCAGACAATACAACCCTTTTACATCTCAGGGGTTCTACTTCTCATTGAAAATTTAACATAGTTCACAGAAAAGGGCAATTGTTTTTAACAGTTGCTTTCTTCAGACATTTAGGAGGGCCCTATGTACATATTATACCTTCAACAGGAGTATGGCTACAACTAATGGTTATCTCTGTAATCCATTGAAGTATTGAATATTTTTGTTTTCATTTCATGTCTAAAAATAGTGAAACCATTTAAAACAACCATGTGGTGGGCTGGATGGGGCCCACGGGTTACATCCAGCCTGCCAAAGCTTGCCCACAGAATATTAATGTATTCAGAAAATATGCACATGTAACATCAGTCACCAGTGGAAGAGGCCTGGTCCACACTGACGGTGATCATTGATTAGTTTGCCAACCCCGGGCAAAGAGCCAAAATTGTTTCATTCATAGTTCATTCTTTCTACGGGAATTGGATTATTCTCTAACTTCATCCTCTCTACTCCGTGGACCCACCAGCAAACCAACTGGCTCCCAGGATGGCTATTCCCTGGAGCCGACAGCAACACATTGGGCGAACTAAAGGGGGTAACTCCTGAGTTGTCGGAGAATCACTAAACCTCTCTATTAGACACAAGAGACCTCACATGGGTTTCATTTTGTTGGCCAGCTGTTGTATTGAGTCTCAAACTGAGTATTTTTGTTTACTTCCTGGGATCCAAAAGAGGAGTTTTTTGTTGAGATAAGGACTCATTCACTGATAGTTGAATTGTGGCTTTTATGCTGAGTACCAATTGCAATTACAATTCGCCATTTGGTAGACACTGTTACCCAAAGCAACACACATAAATTCACACACTGATGGCACACCGTCGGGGGCAGCTTTTTGGGGGTTCAGTATTTTGCCCAAGGATACTTCAGCATGTGGACTGCCAAAGCCAGGAATCAAACCACCAACCTCCTGATCAGTGGACAGCCACTCTACCTTCTGAGCTAGAGCCACCCCTTAGCCAGTACTTTAGGCTAAGCAGCATAAATAGCTTTCTTTTTTATTTGAAGGTCCATGCAATATGACCAGACTAACATAATGATGTTTAGCAGTTTTAATGTTTACCACGTAAACTATTTTAGTTTAGCATGATTGGAAATGCAGGTATTTGTTATTTGATGACCTGATGATTTTGCTCAAGGAAAAGTTAAGAGATCAGTAAAGAGAAAAAAAATCAATCTGAGGAGGATCATGTCTGTACCAAATTTCATGGCAATCCATCCAGCAGTTGTCAAGATATTTCACAATTACAATTACCATTACATAAAATCCCATTTTTTGTAATGTTTGTGGAAAACATTTTTTTCAGCAAAATCTGGATGGTGTTTTCACATTATGTAATTCCCTTTATAAAAAGTCATTTTCATTACTGTAAGTGGAGTTGCATTCTGTATTGTATCAAGGTACGTTAACTATCCCCAGTAAATGTGGGGCATATGTTATTTCAAATGCACTTACGTTGACACCAGTAACCACAGATGCTGTCAAATCAACCAGAACTGAATTCTTCAAGATGATTATATTAAGTTCAACCACCTTTTCCCCTTGTGTGGATTTGGGTGTAAATCATTATGATCTGGATAAATTGTAAAGGTGTTTAGATGAATTGAAGCTTTATGAGTATAAAAGAAAACTGTTTCAAAGAAATGTTTTCAGACAACGGTGGTCCTGCGGGTTGTGGCAGTCTTAAGTCGATCCATCTATTTACACAAATGCTATGTTTAAGTTTGTACTCTGGCCATGCGTGGTTGCAAAACTGAGATAATGTGATTCAAATGATGCAAACCATTTCAAGATACAATCGCAGCAACAAACAAAGTCCAGATGATCCAATCTACTAAAACATTTTGTTCAAAATACTAATGATTCAGAGAGGGCTGTTTTATCATTGCAAATTAGCTGTGTTTTCTCCATTATAAATCTAAAGCACATACGTGTAGTGGTATTTTGTTCTCAAAATGGCTGCTGCACTCTGACCTTTCAGTTGACACGTGACTTGACCAATTAGGTCAGCCATATTTCATCTATACAAATGAAATATGGCCAACAAGAATCATTGAAAGGAAGGGCCTTGTTGTCCCCAGTTGCACCTGATTGGGCAGATGACCAGTGAGTCATATAGCCAATGAAATTCCAAACACGAGGGTATGCTGTGTCAGTGAGTAATTCACAGCCAAGGTATTCAGTGCAAAGGGATATCACACAGGGTCTGGAATTATGAATATGGTAAATGGCCTCAATATTAAGATATACAGCCTAAATATAAGT
>JBBMOE010000001.1:27686498-27758998 GCA_037975065.1 Chaetodon trifasciatus | reverse complement strand
AAATAGGACCAATCGAAAAGGCATTCAACAATATGAAACAACCAAGAGTGCTTATAAATAACAGTTTACATGTGAAATATCTTCATAAAGTAACATCTTTTTTGTACAACCTTTAATATCATTTTAGTGTTCATACAGCGGCACATGTAGAGTAGTGTCTGGTAAAAAGAGTCTTTAACCCTTTGAGCACGAGTTGGGAATAAAAAGATTCACCTGTTGTCATCCTTTTGCTACCTATCTTTTCCATATCCCTTGATTAAATAACACATTTATAAAACTATTGTGCAAAACAATTATTTATGTCTTCATATACTGTGCACCAGCAGATAGTCATAATCCTTTTAAATTAAAAATATAGAAATGATGCATAATTTAGACAGGAATTAGTTAATATGTTTGTATATACATATTTTACACAGACCTGAATTAATATAGGTCCCTGATCGACCAAAGTAAAAGACTTCAGATTTGTTTTTTTGTTTTTTACCACATAGCTACAATGCTTGTGTCAAGTCCTGCAAGCATCTATCTGACAAATAGTAAGCCCAAGATGTAAACCTTGGAGTGAATAGATAATCTCCTTTTAAAAAAAATGCTTTCATGTCTAGGATTAGACTCAACATACTGTATGACTGAGGAACAGGCATTGCACATACAATGCACGCATTGTCCATCTAATTTTCACAATAGCTTCAATAATTCCCAATCTCAAAACTTGAGTCAATAGTGTTTGGATCTTAGGTGTAGAAGTGCTTTGACGTACTCAGAGGGTTAAATTGTAAATGCTGGCTCCAGCACAAAAAAGAAAAAAAAAACAAGATAGATCGAGTGGAACAATAAAACTAGAAAAGAAAAAACAAATCATGGAAAGTGCACCAGATTTAGTTATAAAATGTTTAACTAAACTGTTTCATTTATGCATGCAGCTTATCACACCCCAGTGATGCCAAAATATAAAGGACCTTAATTCCATTTACACGTTTCAAAATATGCACCACTTCATTTTAGAATCTCTTTTTTAAACCTTCATATAGTATATCTTTTCCATCTTCCATCTACATCTTGCCCGGATCTGCACATTTTGAAAAAAAAAAGTCACTATTCCTGTCCTGTCTTGGGCCAGAGTGAGTCTATCTCACACAGAAACAAAAGAAAAAACTGCTACAACACAAAATTTAAAACCATGTGCCAAAACTCAAAGCAGTAGTTGTATGTCATCTTTGTGCAGTTCCATCACGTCAATTATCCTTTCTTTTCTTTGAAAGAAATGTCAGTGAAATGTTTCAGAGAGACAGGGCAAGAGAGAGTGAGCCATTACAAAAGAATGCAGCATTGTCCACAGTCAGTGCTACTGTTTCTCCAGCTCACACACATACATGAGATGGTCCTCAGGGGACTTCCCATGAGTCTTGCTCAGGTGAAGCTTGACTGCATGCTTGCTCGCAAAAGTCCGGTTGCAGAGCTTGCACTGGTGCATGGCCCCACTGTCGTCATCGTTGTCGGGGGAGGGTGATGGGGATTCAGTTGAGGGCAGAGAGGTGGTTAAGGATGAGGGCAGGGAGATGGGTAAGGGAGACGGAAGGGATGTGGGTAGAGAAGAGGGTAGAGGGTGGCTGGATGGATGAAGATTAGAAAGCAGTTTTTCAGATAGTCCTTTGGTGTGGCGTTGTTGATGATGTTGCTGCGATATCTGGCTGAGCAGCTGCTCCCCAGAAAGCTTGGCCAGATCTCGCAGACGAAAGCCCAAGTGAGATTCCAAGTGGCTGACATAGGTGGATGGTGAGCGTATCTGAGATGCGCAGTCGCTGCAGAAGAACACTGGGTGGCCTGAATCCAAGTTTTTCAAGAACTTGGTGCCACCGGTTCTCCTCAGCTGGTACTTGACATTAGCCAACCAGTGGGATATTGTAGTCATTGAGAGGCCAGTGAAACGGGAGATATGCATTCTCTCCTGTGGGCTCAAGTCTGACATCATGTACTTTCCATCACTTGTTTGTCTCAGACTGGAAGCAAACTGGGCCTGTAGGATGAGGAGGTGTTGAGGGTTCCAGTTGGACTGGCGGCCTTTACGTTTCTGGGCTGGAGAAACATCTTCTGTCTCCTCCTGTGTCACACCTTCAATGTCGGAGCGCTCGGACAGACTGGTAGGTGTGGAGGACTTGGAGACAGCCTGACTCTCTGTCAGGTTCCTCAACATGTCAGAGATGTCTGACAATGCATTTTCTCTCAAAGGGGAGGTGGCCATAAAGGAAGCTACAGCAGCTGAGGCTTTGGTCATAGTGACAGTGGAGGAGGGAGAAATTGAGGACGGGGTGGAGGTGGTAGAAGAGAGAGCTGTTGAACTCAAAGAACCACTACCGCTATTTTTGTCAGCATTTTTGCCTTTAGTGAGATCAATGGGTTGGTCATTGTTTAGATGTGTCTGGTAGAAGTAGCGGTCTAAGTGGTCATGACTGGGCTTTTTGGTCTGTGTTGGTGGGGTGGACGCTGCCACTGCTGCTTTCTCTGCCAGGCTGTTGCTCATCTTGAACAGCATGCTCATGGGGTCAAGGGAAGGCAGGGCAGGCTTAGCAGCCTTCCCCAGGTGGACATTCATTACTGACTGCAGTGCGCTGAGAGGGTTGACAAATGGTTGTTCTGGAGGTGGATGGTCTGTGATGATAGCTGTACTGCCACACAGGGAGGCAGGCAGGGGGGACGTCACAGCAGTGGAATCCATTCCATTCTCCACAGACTCCTTTATTGAAATATCCCCATTTGAATCTTTGTGATTGGCTCCACTTCCATCACCTACTACTTTTTCCACTGCACTTGTATTCTCAGGAGTTTTACTACAGCCTCCTGTTCTGTTTTCTTTGGGGGACTCTCCTCGTGCTGAGTCCCCAGCCTCACTGTTGCAAGGTGATGGTGTGGTACGTCTCAGAGGAGATCCCCTCACAACACCACTGGGCTCTCTCATTTTCTCCTCTACCTTGGCCACCTTCTCTGTCACTTTCTTGACCAGTTCCTCCATAGCATGGAAGTTATTTTTTGGCAGCGGCGAGGTCTGACAGCTCGAAGGGGAGATCAGAGGCTGGCTCTTACCAGTGGGAGAGAGGATCTCCCCTCCAGGGAACATGTACTTAAGGGGAGAGCTTTTCCCGGAGTTGCCTAGAGACAGCTTCATTATGTTTGGTAGCTGGTAGGCAGCATGGATACTTGGATATCCACCCCAGCTTGGCGCCCCATTCTGGGCTTTGTTGATGGCTGAGGTCACTGTATTCTCTAAGGACTTCAGGATATCAAGACCCCCTTTTGGACTTTCGTCCAGATCCTCCTCAGTCAGATACGTGTATTTTGAAGAAATATCAAACTTCTCCTCAGCCTCCTCCTCACACCCTGCCTTCTTCTCCTTGTTGATATTGTTACCATTATTAATGATGGGCTCTTTAGTGCATTCCTCCTCCTTCTCCTCCTTTTTTATGTCCACAACCATGGCAGTGGGGGAGATGCTGGTTGGAGGAGGCACAGGGGCAGGTGGAGGGGAGAAGGTTGTGGCTGCCAAGGGAACGGACTGGAACTTTTCTTCAGCTGTTGAATTGGATGTGGGTGCTGGGGTGGATGACTCTATAATTGGTTTGCCTTTCTTAATAGCGGAGTTTGTGACTTTAATAAAGTGTCCTGTCACCATCATGTGAGCGGTTAGCTCTTGCAGTGTGTCATGAGAACTGCCACACTCCATGCATTTGAGGATTTGGGACTTCCTGGATTCAAATTGCCAGGCATAGCTGGCACCGTTCTGGTGTCCATAGCGGTTGTTAGGTGTGATGTAAGGGTTGGTCACCTTCTGGAGTATGTCATTAGAGTCGTTGAGGGAGGTGGGCTTAGGTGTGGTGCCTCCATTAGAGTCAGGTGAGCTAGGGATGTCTAGGTCTATAGGGGCTCTCTTTCGAGCTGAGGAGATAATCTTAGCTGCCACTGGTGTAACAGGCTCTTTCAGAGGCACTTTCTGGTAGTGTTTCGTCTTGATCATATGGACACTTAGATCCTGAAGGGATTCAAATGAGTGCCCACAGTACATGCACTTTAGGACTTTCTGTGCATCTTCCTTCCCCTCCATCTCAAGCAAGGAACGCTTTCTGGGTTTTGACCACCGTCTGGCACCCTCACCATCTGCCTCATGGTTATCATCGCGATAGTGGCCTGTTTCATTCATGTGCACTGTGAGCTCCACCAGTGTATCATACGCCGCACTGCAGTCCTTACAGCGGAACTTGCTGGCACCAGTGAATATAGAGCCATACAGCTTGGAGCTCTGCCGGTACAGCTGGACGGTACTAAAGAGGTTGGGTTCTGTAGATGCTGTGGATACCGCCACTGTGGGATGTTGAACCAGACTCAGTCTGTGTTGGTGGTTCTGTGAAGCCTGCTGGAGGGTTTTAGCCATAGCTGTCTGATGCCAGTCATAGCTTCCACTTCCACAGCTACTGCTACTGCTGCTACTACTGCTGCTGCTGTGACTACGAGGGGGTTTTTCTGCAGGGGCCTGGCTCAGGTTCAGATTCAGTGTGGACCAATAGGAGTTGGTCAGGAAAGAGGTGTAAATGGCCTTCATCTTCTCCAGGCTGTCAGCCACAGACCCTGTTGTGGCTGACATGGCCTCTTCTCCACTTACTGGGGCAGCAGCGTTGCCAGCAGCCATCATGGCAGAGGAGGAAGACAGGGCATTTGAGGGGTCTTTAGAGAGTAGGACATCGTCCTCATTTTTAAGTGAGGAGCTCTCAAAGTCAGACATTCTGTCACTGGATTCGCTCAGGTGAGACTCACTGTCCAGTTCCTGACCAGAGAAGTCAGCAGCATTAGGGGAGTCATGGAAGCCAGTGGATCCTGGCCTATCCTTGAGAAGGAAGTCCTTGTCCTGACATAGGAACTTGGCAGTAGGCTCCTCCCCTTCCTGACCTGAGTCATCTCCATCCAGATCCTCATCCAAAAGGGCTGCTTCTTTCTCATCTTCAGGAACATATGCTGCGTAGGCAGAGACACAAAAAGACAGAGACAGATTTGTTAGCACCACAATGACATATATATTGATGGATATTCTCAACTCTGTATTCCTGTTTCTTCACCAAGTAGGGAGTTCATAAAAATGCAAGATACTGGCACTGACACATTCTCCACAGGAAAAAGAGCAACCATCCACTAACATTCACAGACAAAGTATTTCCTATCATTAACTGTTGCAGTAATTCTGTTCTAACTTTCCCCTTTTACACTGACATTGTTTTCAAATCGGAATCAAGTTGCCACCCCCTCCCATTATCTCTCCACCCCCAGGTCTTTGTTCTGTACTGCAGAAAATCAGAGACAGCCAGAGAGAGAGAGATGGAGGATGGAAAGAGAAAGATGGAGGGAGGGAGGGGGGAAAAATGTCTCTTCAAACAGAAGTTGCCACCTTATTCTTCTCAAGGGGCAACAGCTTGAAATTAAAACTAAATTTGAAATTAATGAAGCACATTCTGGCGGTGGCATTCGTTTCTGAAGTAATAAATTACTTGTATCAACCTCGGAGACAGCGGTTCCTGTCTGTCAATTAATATGTCTTACGCTTCTTCTGCAGACTCTAATGCATTCCCTAACAGACACACTCGCCATTTAAATTAAGCATGCATTTTCACTCATTACACTGCTCAGCCCTCGCCTCCTCGTAAATAAAAATGAATGTATGTACGTTTGCCTGCAACAAATCTCTCCCCGCAAAACCCATTTGCTTCAATTACCAAAGATTAGAAAAAGTTTAGAGTTATTATTTACAGTTTAGCTTCAGGGAGTGGGCTTGAGGCTTTCAATTTATATTCAAATCCCTCTAGTTTAAGTATAATACAATGGAAATCATACAGAGAAAATATGTATCAAGACAAATCACAGTCTCGCCTCTTTGTACATCTATGAATGTTTTCTTTTGTTAATAAGTCTATCAAAAGGATAAAACAACATCAGATGAGAAATGCTGCATGCTCACACTTTGTGATTAAGGCTGGATTTCTGAATAACAATTGAAGCACACATAGGCAGATGCATACACAAACCTCTTGTTTTAGCAACCACACTGGCAAAGAGGATGAGCCTGTGTGTGTGAACGTCAATGGCCTTGTGCCTTGCATTCCTTTCTGAAACAGGCCATCACTCATTTAAGCTGGTATGTAAACACAGAGTAAGCCGGTCAGTGGGATGGGTGTGGCACGGAAGCACATATTCAATCGCAATCTACCACTTCCAAAGACACACAAAGGCTAGATAAATGAAAAAAAAAAAAAAAAAAAAAAAGGCATAATTGTCTTACATCTACAATGGAAATGCACAGTAAAATTCCTTATTAACAACAGGAAAGAAAAAATATACACAAGGTAACAAGGTTGAAAACAAAACTCCAAATCATGCCTACAGTTCTGAGAAAACACGGGCTTGAAGGCATACGGAAATATAGGCTTCCAAAAGTAATACCTACATAACCTGCCAACCACATCATACAACCCACTTCAGCTGTTGCAGAGTCCTATCTAGGCACTGCAAGATTTTGTATGTGTGTATTTATGTATGTTCTAGTACAGCATCAGTAGCAACACAGAGAAGAGTCTCAGTCTGTCATTGTCAGGACACTGGTTGCCATCAGTGATGATACAAAACTGCCGTGGGACAAACATATGCACAGAGACACAGATATCCCAGAGCCCATCACACATCCCACACACAAACTGGCACACACACACCCACACACCAGTTGTACTGTAACTGCTGTAGTCTAACAACTCTTTGCCTTCAGGCGATTTCAGCAGCTTCCCTGTTGAACATGCAGTCTGCTCCAGCATTGAGTCTAACCAAAAGGATCCATATGAAACACTTGAAACACGTCTTATATTAGATGCTGTTATGTGCACAAAAAATGCGGGGTCACATGACCCCAATCTACAATGCACTAGTAACACTTGTTTGTCTGTTATTTTATTGAAGTAAAGCTATTTCAAAGCCTTGATGTTCCAGTTTAGCTGCATGTTTTAACATTTATGGATATCAAACACACACACACTCGCCCTTTCTCAAAGCTTTCCCATCTCTCCCTATCTCTCTCTGTCTGTCTCTCTCTCTCCCCCACTCTGTCTCGGAGACACATCCACCCGCCCGCACATACGTGCAGCCGAGCAAACCCACATGTACATGCCATCTGTTCTGAATCAGCCAAAACGACAGCTGTTTAAGAGAACAATGCTCTGGCTGAGGAAACAGCCGAACACAGCAGCCCGGCACTCTCATCAAGGCCAAACATCGATGTGAAATCTCCTTTAAAACACAACGTACACACTCCACTTCAAATTAGCTGCCTTTGTGTGATAAGAGCATGGTGTGTATTTGTGTGTGTGGGTGCCCATCTGTGTACCTGCAAGTATGTGATATGTATAGAGACACACGGAGAGGATCAGGGAGAAAATAGTGTTTGCCAGCAAGACCGGTATGCGCTGAATGAAACCTTGGTGTGTAGGCTACATCCACCTACATGGAGCATGAAGCGCACGACTGATTTCTGGACTTGTTTAACGCAGAGGATGTTGAAAAATGGAAACATTTTGACATTTAACAGGTACACTGTTACAATAAATTGATACAATGGCTTGCACTGAATATGCTGCAATGACAGTTTTGGTTCAACTCAGCTACCTGTATTGCTTTAGGACATCATAAAATAAATAACCTGTTGATTGCACTTTGATCTCAATTTTAATGATGCCCTCATCACAGTGTCTTTTTTAGTGATGTGGTGTGTCACCATCCACCAAAAGCTTGCTGGTAATTGCAAGGGACAACTTTTGTGTTTTGTAATGTACACAAGTGGTTCCTAACCTTTTTTTGTCTAACAGCACTGATAGATGAGCTCAAGTACCCCAGTGTCATCCCCACTCACTGTCTTCCAAATAAATGAATATTACCACTATTAATTCTATAAAATAGATATTATTTCACACTGTATTCATACAAGATCCAGTCATACAGGAATTGTTGATTAGGCTTTGTCTCATTTTTCAGTAGGTTCAGTCAAGTTTACTTTTATACTACAACAACTTAGAGTGGATGCTTCAACCCAAGCAGTTTTCATAAAATCTTGATCAGGTCTCATGATGAATGCAAAGCATTTTCTGTGTAGTCACACAGCCGTAGCTTTATTGGTTATTGTGATAAATTTACTGAACAAATACACAATCAACCTCACACCAATTTTGAATTTTATGTATTTATTTTATAACCCTTTTATTTTCTTCCTAAACACACACACACACACACACACACACATATATATATATATATACGGCTCTCCGGGTAACCGCAGAAGTGCCCCACTGATGTACACTTCATTTATCAGCAAACTTACTAGTTTTGCCAAAACAAAAACTCACTGAATTGTTGTAGAGTGCAAGGGAGTGACTGTTCATTGTCCCCTCTCCATTGTTCTTTGGCCAAAACTCGGGACAACATGGTTTCATTGTGTTTATGTGTGAAGAGTGCAGGCTGGGAAAAAGGTCATTTTATACCTTATCCATTACTGCATTTATTGTTGTAGCTAATGCAGTCAAATAAAGCCGTGGCAGAATTTACAGTGCAAAGAGAGGAAGGTCTAAGGAGGCATGAATAAATGTGGTAGAAGAAGAAGAGACTGAGGGGAGAGGAGGACAAGGAGGGAGGCCGGGTTTGGAAGGAAGTCAAGACTGGGGCCACACACACACTCACACACAAACAGGAACATGCAGAGATGAGCCCTAAGGCCACTGGCTTAGGTCCAGGCTGTGAGGTTCAACACACTATAACCCCAGATACTGAGATAAATATGGAGAAACCCATCCACGCACACGAACATCAAGAAAAACCGCTGGAGTAGAAGAGGCCTGGACCAGACACACCAGGTATACAGGTGCTATTTTAATTAGTAGAGGGAGAGATAGAGAGAGAGTTCCAGATGAATTGTCAACAGGATGGAAGAGGTGGTTTGATCTGATTCTCAGGCCAGGACAGATTGACAATTTTGAAACTGTGGCAAACACCACGGTTGTTTCTGGGAGAGTGAGAAGGGCTTGAAAATTATTCTTGACATATGAACAAAACTACTGCCATTATAGTGAATAATTCTAATAATAAATGGTCAAAAGGAAGTAAATGAAACTTTTGATTCACTGTCATATCAAAATACTTGGAAAGATTAAGAAGCTGTGATTCTGAACTACGTCCCTGTATTCCTGTCTGTGTGGAAAGTGAGGAAATACTTATGCACTCTGCAGATGTTATGATGTTAGGAAACAGTTTATCATGCTTATATAACCACTTAACAGCCCTATCAGACACACAGGCACGTCACAGTTGTCTGTTTACACTTCTGCTTGGACCATGCCGTTTCAATGTCTGTGTGTGTGTGTGTGTGTGTGTGTGTGTGTGTGTGTGTGTGTGTGTGTGTGTGTGGGAGCGACAGAGAGGGACAGCCTGTCCACATCTCATCTCATGTAGGCCAGCATTTTATGTTGAAACAAAGCTGCAGACATTTGTAGGCCTGAGATGAAAGGAACCTTTTTTCTCATGCACTTTATGTGTGCATCTTTATACATATTTGTTTGTAACATGCATCCACCCGCTGCCATTCCCCACTTGATGAGATCCTATAATCTCCACCCTCACCTCCCTCCCTCTTTTCTATCCCTTCCCAATCACCAGTGCAACCCACGTTAATGAAGTTAATTGAATCTGAGATCGATAATGCTTAATTATTGTGATTTGACATACTCAGACAAATTGGTGGGATGGCTTCTGTGTGTGTGTGTGTGTGTGCGTGTGTGTGTGTGTGTGTGTGTGTGCAGTGAGGGTGGTTAAAGGGGCATGGCTGTCTGCAGTGAGTGCCTCAGGATTGGTGAGGCATGCTATCGATCCCTAGAGGTGTTCGATCGACCCAGACGCCTGACGAATGTAGCTCTTCCTTCAACCAGCGCCATCACTGACCAGACTTGTAGCGTATTTACAGTATCATTGGAATATGACGCACTAATTACTTCTTCATTGGCACACCATGTTGCTAGAAGCATCACAACACATAAGGAGTCATGCACAAAACACCATGAAAACTAGAATGTGCCTGCGATAAATGGAAGTAACATTGCAGTTACTCTATGGCTTTTATGCTTTTTTTTACCAACTAAATATTTTAATATTCTTGCAATACCTCTGAAAGAGTGCTGTACAGTACCGCACTCATCTTAAAAGCCAAAGTTCTGCCAATAAGAAGAAAATGAATAAGCATAAACTACAATAATAATTAGTAACTATTACTCTGCTAGACTATATCACAGAATATATGATTTTAGAATGTTTTTAACTGTTGTAAAACACTTTGTGTTGCATTTTATCATGTATGAAAAGTGCTGTATAAATAAAGTTTGATTTGATTTGATTTGATTTATGTTATATCAATGTATATATCATGACATGACATGATTTATTTTATCAAATTTTAATCTATGAAAAAAAAAAAACATTTAACAATAAAATATTAGGGAGGAATGCCTGTTTCAGTCTAGCACATCAAATACCAGACAAAATTACTTCATCAAATTCATGCAAAAATAATTAAAAAAAAAGAAGTCCACAATACAAGCAAGACATTAAAGGGGTAGATACCACAGCTGGTATGTAATGTTACATTATCTCATGGTATATATCGTTACAGTATATCTCCCACACCCCGGAGGCTATATGCATAACATTTGTCAAATGGGGTATAGTAGCAATGCTAAATAATATGTATTTTTCATATATAGATATCACAAACCCTGTCATACTTTATGATAATTCAGAGTCCTGCTGCGATCTATGTTTGAGCCTTTGAAAAAACCTGAATGATGCACAAACACTGTTCAGGTGCCAAACATTTAAAGTTAAAAGTTAAAGCTATCAGGATAAAAGTCAAACTTTGGCAAAAAATAAATAAATAAATAAATAAATAATAATGCAAAAAAATAATAAAATAAAATAATATGCTAATGTAAGAATAAAAATCATATAGATTCATGTATTATGATTGATGGGTTTTTTTTGCAAGCCATTTTTCAGAAGGAGGATGATTTTTCTGAGCTTTTGCATCGTGTATAAAGGCATCACCCAATCACGTAGTGCAGAACGAACGTCATGTCAGAACTTCCAATGACAATGGCAGACCCGTTCATTGTTTTTCTCATCAGCTTGTATTATATGACAAAGGACACAACTCATCCCCAGTTATTCCTTGTGTTTCCCATTTCCCTTGTCTCTCCTGTGCTCCCCTGTCTGTGTGTCTGTCTCTGTGTGTGTATCTATGTGGGCGAGACGCTCCTCTCACTCTCCCAGCATAAATGGGATGTACCCAAAATCTCCTTTCTTTTGTCGAATAAGGAGGAGCAGGGCCATTGAGAGTCTCTCAATGGCTCTGAGGAGGAGGACAAAATCATCATTTATTCTGAAGAATGAGCTGACGCGAACCTATTTGAACCTCTTATTGTTGCACTATTACTATTAGTGTTGCAACTACCGCAAATTCATACTGCTGCCAGTATGTACAACTTTAACGTGAAATATTTTGTGTCATTTGTTCATCACATTTGTGGCGTGTAAAGGCCTTTATTTGCAGATGTTGTTGTAGATGTAGATCTTTCTTTGTGAGCAGTACTGTACCTTTAAATAGCATGGAAATAGTATGTGGAAATAAAAATCATAGCTATCAAACAGATCCTCTAAAAACTTGATTTTCAAAACATATTTTGTATTATATTTCAGTGATGGCTGTTAGATACTTCTATTTCTTGTTAGCTGTATCCCTCTGAAATGTACTTTTTTTTTTCTCAGGTCTGTATCTACATGCACTCTATATGAGTTATTTTTATGCGGAACTAGCTCCATGCTGATAAGTGGTAATGAACAGCACGATAGTCCAAAATATGCAAAATGCCTTTCAAAAAGCTGAGATAATATTAGCATATACAGCACATACTGGCAGTGGTGTTAGCGAGCAGGAGAGCGAGGATGAGAGAGGGGAGATTAGATTTGGAGTGGCAACAGTTAGCGTGTCTGTCTGTGGCTGCAGCAGCGGCGCAACAGACTGAAATACTGCGATTATTCACAAACACAGACGCTGTTGTAGCATGACTGCGTATGTCCATAAATGTTTGTGTGTGTGTGTGTGTGTGTGCCTGTGTGTGTGTGTGCCTGTGTGTGTCAGTGGTGTTAGCCTGGCTAATCATCTCCCCATGCCACTCAGCTGGGGAGCTGCTGACAATGTATTTACATGGTGCTGTTACAGAGCCAATACAAGAGTGTATGCCTGGACTAGAGAGCTGCTGACACACTCACTCGTGTGTGAGTGTGTGTGTGTGTGTGTGTGTGTGTGTGTGTGTGTGTGTGTGTGTGCTGTATTTATGTGTGCTATAGTTACTTAACAAAATAGATATAGCTACGTGTGATGAGGGTGTTGTCTGAAAGCAATTGTTTGGTTATTTATAAAGAAGGAAACAAAAGTGAAAAGCAGTGTACCAGCTAATTATCAAGTTGGTAATTTCACCTATGTCTGACTCTTTGCACCATCAACACACATGAGAGAGGTGAATATTTTACACCCTCACACACACACACACCTAAAAAACCACATATCGTCTCACACACACTTACACACACACACACACACACACACACACACACACACACACATACTTGTCATCAGTAGCATTGAGCCTCTACGTGACCTCGCTCTGACTGTAAAGCCACTCGCTAATTATGGAGGAGCTGTAAAGGAGAAGTGAAATGGCATAAAAACAAAGGTACTATCTAATTCAAAGGACGACAGATGAGAACTCAATCAAAAGGTGGACAAATAAAATTACTTATGTGACAAATGGAAAAAAACAAAAAAGAAGGCATGCTTATGAAGGTGATGAGTGTGCCAGAAACATGCACTCAGATTATCCTCTGCTGTATCGCAGATGTCAAACTTGCTATGAGGGGTGAAATAGTAACTTGGACAACACTCAACATGCATAAGCTGCTAGAAACCACTTTCTCAGGTTCCGAGTACAGTAGTGAGCACAATTAAAAAATAATTCTGAATTACTTTTTTACTGAATGCACTAACCGGTATGAGAATTGAGTGTGTGCATTATAGACTCAATTTCATAATTTAGAAAAGGTAAACTAGATGAACAATGAAATAGACCCCCATACTGTAGAGTACCTCACACAGTTTGCCTCTTCTTGTGCTTAGTTTGAGCAGGAAACATGCTCAGCATTTACAAAGACTGCACTCACACTTGAAAGTGTGTAGTAACAGTATTCAGTTGCACAGAAATCGAATGAGAAATACTGTAGCGTTGCGTACTGGCACAGTTATGTGTGTCTGTTAGCACAGGGCTTACTGCCACGGTGTGTGTGTGTGTGTGTTTGTGTGTTTGTGTGTCTGTGCTCTCATCACCCACAAGGACATTTAACCAGAGTGACATCCAAAATCTATGAAAATAAATAAAGTATATTGTCAAACAATCTCTTGCTCATGCTAACACTATCAGTGTGCAACTGTTTCCTGTACATGAGCCTCTGGCCCTTTGGTATTCAGGTAACTTGCACCATGAGTGGCCACACTCTCAAATCCCACAGGGCAACAGAGGGTCATGAGCACTCGCTCCAGGTGTGTGTGTGTGTGTGTGTGTGTGTGTGTGTGCGTGCGTGCGTACGTGCGTGTGTGTGTGTGCAGAGGAAGAACCAGCGGGATGTGCAGTTAGCCAAGCAGAGCTGAGCAAGATCCATCATTTCCACCATCTCCCATTTGTTTCTCCTATCTGAACTCCCTCTGTCTTTACCTCCCACTCGTCCTCTGCTCTTCCTCTGTCTTACTGCCATTTTCTGCCCCTTTCGTGTCTCCTCTCTCTCTCTCCTGCGTCCATCTCCTCCAGTCTGCCTCACACACATGGGCTTGTTCTTTTCTCTTTCACTTTTACTAATTTGTTCCTTTGTTTTTTCTTTACTTTCCCTTTCATATATGTCACAGGTCTGACTTGCCACAACACAAGAAAATACTATAATGCAGGCACTCAATACATATAAGAGACACACAGATATTGCAAAGGAAAACGCAGCTGTGGCCACAACAGCCACAATTATGCAGTAATGTCAGTGTTTTTGCACTTTGAGCGAGATTTGCCAAAATAGAAAATAAATGTCTATGTTTTCTATTCCCTCACACACAAGCACACATGCACGCTGTCAGAAAATACACACAGTCACACACTCTTTGCTGTGCAGTCTGGTTAGTTGCTGGGTATCTATTACCTGCCAGTCTGCTCTGATCTCTTTGGACAGCTCTGATCAAAAGATGTCATCCGACCTACTTGGCTGGGCTCGGTAGGGAAGTTAGCAAGGGGGAACGTTTGTGTACGTGTGTGTGCATGCATGTGTGTTTCGGAGTAAATCACACAGTGGTCTGGGTGTAAATAAAATGACAGGATCACTTTAAGGTCCTGTCAAGTAGGCAGGAGGCGATTATGATAACGCCCGCTCTGTTCCAACGCAAACGGGCACACTTAAATTCACTGGCCGCCGGAGCATAATATACATGATATAGCTCTTTTTCTGTCTCTTCCTGCCTGCCTCTGTGTGTTGTCTTTCTTTTCTTTTCTTTTTTCTCTATCTCTTGTGCACTAATGCTTTTTTTTTCTTTTTTGTACATTATCACTTCTACAGGCCTGAGGTGCATCTGCTGAGAACTGACTGAAAGCAAACATCACTCAGAGACACATTCAGGCCTTTAAATCTGTGTAAAGCAAGAAGGTGCATGTGCACCAAATCAACCTCTACACACACATTTACACTTACGTGTAAGCATATACTAAAAACATCCTGCATCTAAAAATGAAATGCATATCCTCCACAAAGAAATAAAGAGAATTCCCCAAAATGAATTAGTAAAACAAACAAAAACACAGATGAAAAAGAGCAGTGGCAAAGCTCTGTCTAAGCAATAAAAGGTGTAAATTGTGAGGGGTTTTAAAGGAAAGAAAAACGGTTGGCAATAAAGCTGGAAAACAGCACTGCTCCAAGGCAATTTAGACTGCAAAACACAAACCATTAAGTTTGTGCATTATCTTTTAATTTAATCTTGAATGATTTATAATCCATCACGCAAGGCTTCAACCATATCCAATTATTCTCTGCTGCTTGATTGACAACAAAGGTGATTTATTAAGCTAATAAAAACTGATGTGCTCCCCAATGAAAATAACCAGCCGGACCAAGAGCTTAAAGACACACTCGCCCACGAACACACCTACACACACCTCCTTCCTAAGAGGCAAAAGATCAATACATTGGGTGTACGTGCGTCTTTATTTTCAAGTGTGTGTTTTTGTGTACAAGGTTAAAGTGTGTGTGGGAAGCCTTTGAACAATCACTTAAGTATCTCTTTACTTAAAAGAGAAATCAGTCTCCATCTGTCCCTGCTGCTCTCTTGTTGTGCTAGAAATGTCGGGAATCAAAATGTCAGGCGTAGTGACGAGCGATGGTTTTTCCCTATGCAAGGCCGAGTGATTATATTAGGCTTTAATTCCTCCATCCACGGCATATATGTCATCTTAGTCTCTGCTTTATCTGCTAATGTTACGCTCAATCACTTGATATTAATGGAAAAGAGAGCCAGGGGGCCCTGTAATGGTGGCGAGTGTGTGTACGTGTGTGTGTGTGTCTTTGTTGATGAGGATCGGGGTGGGCTGGGGTGGAGGGGGTTAACGGTCTAGAGTTCACATGCATATCAATGTAGGAGAGTGCCATTAAGAAATATTAGCATGTTTACAGCGCCAAGCCATGTATGAGGCTCATTTAATGAGGCTTAGAGTCACAGTCACACATATTTTAATGTGGTTGCGCGTGCGCACACACACACACACACACACACGCAAACAAACACACACAGACATACACACATGCTGCTTGGCCTGTTTTCACTGGCTTTCAAGAATTCAGGTATCGTTGTCTTTTATGCTGACATGTTTGAAAATGTGGACTTTATGAAGTTGAGGTCTAGGGCGACTGTCCGAATTACAGCTGTAATTCTATACTTATAAGAAACAAATGTTCCCAAAAGCAGAGGAGGATGAGAATAATCGTAAAGGTTAACATAAGGTTGGGATATCTTACTATTTTCCTCTGTGTACAATAGTATCGTATTGTGAGGCTTATCCAAAAACCTTCTGGATTCTAAACAGACACGCGCATAATCACTGATTACCTGGCCAAATGACAAAAAACTCGACAAGACCCAGACACATTGAGCACAGTCAGCAGTGTCTCTGTGCACTCTGTCCCAAGAAGAGCCACAGTGTCTTTTCTTTCTATGCTGAAAACATCACCAAAAAAACAATCGTCTCTAATGTGAATGAACGCTTGTTTCCATCCACTGCTGTTCTGCAATTATTAGGAGTTGGTTCATTGGGATCAGCAGTGGGTGGAGCAAATTCTCAAGCCGAAACGCCGTTATACCACTACAGAAGAAGAAGAGGCCGCAACAAGGTGATGTAATTGTAAGTCAAGCCTCAAATGGTGAAAAAAATGTAGAAAGCAATGGAAATGTGACAGTAACATCAGCGATGAGGACACGTTTTAATCTGTGGAAACAGCTTCTTTTATTATTATTATTCCTCTTCTTCTTCTTCTTCCTCTCTCAAAGTGGAAACAGCTCATCAGTCAAGTGAATTAAATGCTCACAACAGAATTTATTTGAAAATATGATAAGGGAGATAAGTTCAATTTTGAAAAAATTCAAAAAAAAAAAAAACACGTTAAACAAGCATAAAATTTAGTTTTGGACATTTTGGAAGTCTGAATTTGTTTCTGTTAGCCTTTTCTAGTGCAATACTTCACTGATGGAAACATGGCTTATGACGAGTTGCCACAAATCTGTGACCCTTTTTACCTGTACAACAGGTCTCTTTTTGTTAATAACAATAAATTTGTGGTTTACTATTGTACATGGTTTTGGCTTAGAGTAATTTGTTGATTTGGAGACAAAGTTTGTTTTCTTTCACTCTTTTATGTTGCGTCCCTGCTCCCCTAGACTGGGGCGTAACAGACACACATAAGCACACTTGCCACAAAGACACTGAAACATTGTTCTATAATGACCTTTCAGCCCATTTTCATGCTGAATTTCAAACCCGGAGCCTTCCCTTAATTCAAATATCAGAGGGATTTCAATAAACGTTTTGTTCGGGATTGATGTTGGAGCTTGGGGGCCTTGTGTATGTCACTCTCCATCGAAGGCTTACAGATTTCTCTGTGCATTTGGCGGCTTCTAATCTTCTAATACACTTTAACTTCTCCTCTTCATCATCTTTGTAGTAATGTGAATTTAAAATGCAACCTGGGAGTTAAAAACAAAGCTGCTCCTTGGCTTTCATTCGTAGTTAGCGTGTTGTTAGCATATTAGTCTGACTGCAGATGATGATGGATCTCTGGCCCTCGCCAAGCCATCAACACCTTTCCTCTTGTCCATGGGGTGCAGTGTGTGTGTCTGAGTGTGTCTGAGTTTGTCAGGCAGAAAGATGAGTTTCAGTTTCAAAGCACTGGATTTGTGTGTCTGTGGTGTTTGTGTGTGTGTGTGTGTCTGTGTCTGTGTCTGTGTGTGTGTGTGTGTGTGTGTGTGTGTGTGTGTGTGTCTCCAGCAGGGCGGTAAATACACAGACAGCAATGAATTACACCAGGAAGGAGACCGCCATTTTAAATCATGTAATTAGGCCTGAAGACCAGCAAAGAAGAAAAGATAGGTCTTTTATGTCATGAAAACAATCTCAAAATGGTACCAGTGATGTGTGTGTGTGTGTGTGTGTGTGTGTGTGTGTGTGTGTGTGTGTCCATCTGTGTGTGTTTATCTATAAAAACACTCCAGTACACCAAAGAGCTCACAAGTTGTATCATCCGAGCTGCAGGTAGAGCAAGAAGGCAAAAAATGTTCTGTCTAAGTACACAACCTCAGAGTACTGTTATGGCAACCGAACTTTAAGAGAATACATAGACATGCACATGGAAACACACACACACACACACACACACACACACACACACACACACGCATATCAACAAGAATGGATGGAAGAGCTCAAGATACACTGAGACAAAGACTGTTCTGCTTCTATTGTTTTCCTCTTATGTTAATTTAGTCTTTCATAAATTCTGTAGTCAAATACATGTACAATATACATTTTTCTAATGAGTAAGTACATGTAAACGTACCATAGTACATCACTGAATCCTCTCATATGCGTCTAATTCTATTTCAAATTAATAAGAAAAAAGTCTGTTATTTAATCTCAACTCCTCCGTATCATGTCAGAAAGATTCTAAATGTTACAGCCTTGTACAAGTCACACACACACCAACAGGATACATACAGTATCCATGGTGTTGGAGAGACAGAACTGTGATTTGTGACAGCTGTGTGCAGGACATCATGTGACAGCTGCATACATTCACACGTGCACACACACACATACACACGCGTTCCCCCAATGTAAAACAGACCATTCGGGATGTCTGGCATGCCTTGACACAGGCCACAATTGATTAGTGTGATTTATAACATAACTCCCCACACACAGAGACACACAGACAGACAGTGCACACACATGCAGACACTCTCTGTCAGTAAGATGTGTGTGCTTGCATGTGTGTGATCGTGTGTGTGTGTGTCTGTGCGTGATGGCCTGCATATGTATCAGGCCTGTGGAATCCATAAACACTGAGTCTTGTCAGGACTCTGCCTACAGTGTTTCCTCTATTGACAGGAAGTGACAAACTTTTCTGTCTGTTCCACACACACGCACACTCACACACAGGCACCGCTGGTCTGACACATGCCAACAAAACTGCAAAAACTCTGTTTATAAAAATCAGTTCGGTCACATCCAGGTCTATTTAGAAAAGAAACCCTTGTGAGTGTTTTTAATTATAGACTCCAAAATCCTATGGCAACATTTCTCTTTTAACAAAGGCCACCAATCACATGGTGTGTAGCTAAAAGTGCAAGAGTATAGGAGGTTTTTCCAGACTTGATCACATTATCTGTGTGAGGGAAAAGAGAGCTCACACACCACACAGAACTATATTTGTAGCCCATCACCCTGGGCACTGCTCAAAACAATGGGTTGCATTTATCTGGTGATTCAGCAAAATCTGACCGAACAGCTTATTGAAATGCACCAAGAGGAGACAATTTGGGTGTTTGGATAAGCTCAGATTGAAGGGGTGTGATGCTACAGATGTTGATGAATGAGATGTTTTATTCAAAAGCTGAACTTCATTTGGGGGGAAAAAGAAACATGTTTTGACGTAGCTTCTATCTTTCAAGGGGTGCAAGAAGTATTTTTAATTTTATGCTTTGTGCACTACCAAACAAAACTATCTCATAGTCAGTGCTCATTAATTTTAATATACAAATATTTGCATCGAAGTTACCAGCTCGTAAGTTAAAGCCTCGAGATGCTCCATAAGTTCAACATTTCACAGTGAGTTTAACTTTGAGTCCAGCGATCACTTTGGCTGAATTTATCCAATAATGGATGTCTCATTTTGCTTTCATTCCAGTGACACAGCTTCAGCTTGCCATGATGGAAATCAGAGTAGATGAATCCATCAGTCTTAATCACTGAAATTCTTAGCAGAGACATGCAATGGTTGCTTTGGCTTAAGCCATGTGGTGACGATTCATAGAGCACAGCCAAGTGAGTCCAAGCCCATACGACAACAGGGAGTCTTTTCACAAACATTATTCAGATTCTTTTTGTTGTTTTTTTTTTTTTTAAATCATACCTGATCAGAGATCAGGAATGCTGAACAATTAATAGATTATAGATTATAGAAACACCCACTTATTGTGGTTTCAAAAACGTGGTCCCAGATAACATTTAATTTAGGGTTAAACCACTTAAGAGGTCTTTTTTCCAGAGGAGAGGAGAGAAAAAAAAAAACTTGTAAGTCAGACTAAAAGTAAAACATCCCAATAAATGTATTCCATTTTAAGAATTTCAGATACGAGCGCAAAGTGTTTCAGACTTAATTCCACTCATACAGTTGCAGTTGTGTGTATGGAGGCGTTTAACACCCGAGCCTATAATGGTTGATGAATCAATAGCTACATGTTAACCAATCAAGTGTCTATTGACTGGGTTATAAGTGCTAATGAAACACACACACATATACACTCACTAACACACCCCTCCTTTCTCTTTCTGCTCCCCCAGCTGTGGATTTCTCGTGATTCAGTATGACAGTGTGCCTTTAAATAGCCTGTGTTCTTTCATTTAGTTCAATCAAAACAGAGACTTTCATTTCTGTGTCGCTGGGTTGTGTGATGTTTACAAGATAGAATGTGCGAGTGTGTAAGAGAGAAAGGGGGTTGATGGGGGGGCAGAGAGAGAGAGAGAGAGAGGGAGAGAGAGCAGAGAGACTGGATATAACCTGGGGCAAGGCTGGAGGCTAAATCATTCCTGGAAGAGTGGCAGGAAAGGTAGAAAGCAAAATGTTAAATGCTGACTGATGCTCTGTCTGCTGCCTCCATCTCTGCTGCTCTCTTCCCTGGTATTTCTCCAGCTACATGTCTTCTTTCCTCTCTCTCCCTCTCTGTCCTTCCTCACTACCTGGCTAAGTGTCTGTCAATCGGTTGATTCTTCCCATCTGTTCCTATGTCTTTACACTATCACGCCTGCCTTTATCTGCACGATAGAATAGCATTTGGCATTTGTATTTTGAAATAAGGCTAAACATTTTGCTTCAAGACGTGTTTAGTCATTTATTTCCACATCTGCAGTGGACATTAAAAAAAGTTTGTTGTTGAATATTATAACAACAGCGAAAAATGTCAAATGTGACATATTTCATGGCCATTGAACAAGCAGGAAGTGGAACTACATCCCCTCTGAAACACATAATAGATAAGAAAGATATGAATATTTTCAATATAACAAGTTATGCAGCTCTGTCCATTTCAACTTCAGAAATCTAGCATTGATCTCAAATACAGAAACTCAGTAATAACCAAATAACCCAGAAATAAAAGGGTAAAAATAAATAAATAAACGGAGATAAAAAGAGTAGCCTACTGGTGTTTCCATTTCCATTCTGACATGTTAAAAAGAATGATGACAGTTTGGTCATGTCCAAATTTTCAGCTCTGCTCATGTGTTTTCCTTCTTTCTGTTTTTGACTCGCATTCTTCCCATCAACTTCTTGTAAGTGGTCCTTTCATGGACCACACACAGACTTTCTCAAACTCTTCGGGCTCACCGCCTTTTAACATGGCATTATCACAGCACATTTCTTGGCACAGGACAGATGACTTCCTGGTCCATTGCTACAGGAAAAATTACACTTTCTACTTTTCATTATTAAGGGATTTATTTCTTTCCTGCTGACACAACTAGCTGCATTTACCAGCAGAATACTGCTGTAAATTCCACTGGACTTACTGGACACTTTTGATGGTGACACACTCTTGCAGACAGCAGACAGACAGCTAGGCGCTAGCTCATCCAGTAACATTAAGGCTACAAAAAACCCCTAATCCAACACTGTCTTGGAGTAACTCATGGACACACAATCCTCAGTCACTGAAAGAAAACACCTGCTGTATAACAACAAAAAACTCAGTCTTTAAATATAAGGATACTATTTCAAACATAAATACCAGAAAAAGAAATTCTCTGTGCTGGCAGAACACTTGCAAAGTAAAACACAGCAGTACTGATAGAAAAATGTGCGTTTTTGGTGAATCATACCTTTAATTTCCTTCTGTATTACTTTTTTTTAGACACAATTGTAACTCAAGGGATTTAAATACAATCTATGATATTTCATAGCTATGCCATTCACATATTACCATTCTATAGATATATTATGCAGTACTGTCTGAAAGTATGCCATTTAGAACTGGTGTCTGGGAAGTGCACACAAGGTACTTGATTTAAGATAGCATCTCCTGTTTTGAGCTAATGTCTATGTACTTATTGTGAAAAAACCCTGTTTTTTGTGGAAAATCTAAATTATCCGCTGCTTCTCTCCCATGCTGTTGTTATGTCTCAAACCATGGCTGGTTGCGTGTATGGTACGTTTGGTTCCACCAGTGTGCTAGCTCTGTATAAACTCCAGATAATAAATGGGGATGAGGGACGTCAAAACACATGGGGACCCAGTTTGGGAGATCAAAGATGTGACACAGAGGAGAAGGGTAGAGATCCTGTCTTCACCACTGAGGTAAATGCACATATGAAAGCTAAGATGAGCGTGCAAGCAAAGTGCACACATGAACACACACCAGAAACATGCAACAACAGATTGATGATTAAAAGCAATCACCTTAACAAGTCACTTCATCAATCTTTCAGACATATTCTGCTACAAATGAAAAAAAAAAACAATCTAATGAGATAATTTCCCCATAACCATTTAGAAACAAGGTTCTCAGGTTAAATGTGACCAATAGTCAGGGTTGAGCCAAAGACAGGATGTCGAATAATGACAAATGTGCTTAACCGAAGGCAACCAATAAAAAAATTTAAATATCTCTTGTAACCGTACACCAAAAACTTCACAGTGTCACTAAAGACATTACAAGAAAATCAAACAAAAAAAAAAAAACTGCCACAAGCTACCGTCACTGTGCTTTTCAGTGAAACTGACAGCTGCAAAGGATACTCCCAGTGGAGGGTCACAGAGTAATGACAGAATATGATTCAAATAAGTTATATCAGCAAAGCTTCAGCCAACTTGATCACCTGCACACATCGTGTTTAAATAGATATTTTCATGGGCATGCTAGACTGGTATTAAGAAAATATACTTTCAGTGTTTTAAAGTGAAGTTTTCTTCTGTTTTTGTAGGAATAGAAAACTAAAGCAAAATGGAAACTTCTGGGTTTTATCTCAGAAATAAGAATGCCTAATTCAAAACGACACTGATATTTCAGCAAATTCACTCCAGAAACAACCATGCTCAAGGGGATGACGTGGGTCATTTGTGTGGAAGGGATTAAAATTTTATAAAACTGGTTTATAAAAGTAGCCTTAAGCCTAGTGGCCTTAAGTGAATTTTATTTCCCACGAGTCCAAGACAATGACAGATTTAACACAGCTTTTACAACAGCTTGACAGACTCAAGTCAGTCAGTTGGCCAGCTCTATAGATAGACAGGATTGGGTGAACTAAAAGACTGAAAGGACTGCATCAGCAAAGAACACTGAGGGAGAAACCAACAGTGACGATCACACATGAAGCACGCATTGAGCTGTAGTTTTTTGGATAGTTTAACTTCTTTTAATTCAAGAAAGATTCAAATATCAAGTGTTGTTGGGTACTCCTTTATCTCAGAGGATGGACAGTAAACTCCAGGACGAGCAACAGGAAATAAAGGTGACAAACAGGCGTTCTGAAGGGTCCAGCACATTTGAAACAAAATAGTTTGTCTAACCACATCAGAAGGTGAAAGCTGATAGATGTTCTGGGGTGAAAAGTCTGCGGCCAGATAGAGGACACTCCTCAAAATGTTTGTACATGTAAAAAGTGAAAGAATACAGAATGAAAAAAGAGCTGGAGAGAGAAGTTCTCACCTGCTGCCCACTTTGTCACATCATCAGGAAAGTGTAGGGGGAGAGCATTCGACGCTGTTCAAAAAGCATTTTGGTCAAAGCACACTGACGCTTTGGTTTCTCTGGCTAAATCAAACATCAAACCTCATCACGTCATTCTTTCCTCTGTTTTCCTCTCCCATTTCTCTCCCTCATGGTAAAACTGCCCCAAAAAATTACAATGCCAAAAATAACCAATCTTTGAAACATTGACAGAGCAGGTGGTTATCACTCAGTCTGGTTTCTGCATATAGCTGCACGAGTGCAACTGGGGGTGACGGATGAATCCCCACCAGTTTGAAGAGCTCTTTCATTCTCTCTGCCAGGCCTTTTTTAAAATCCTTTCTCTCCCTTTTCCAGCCCATCTCCTCCTAATTAAATGGAGCAGTGCCACTGACTAACAGGAGAGCCTGTTTTATCAGCACTCACTCATTCCACTCCTCCACGTCCCTCTGAGTGTTTGAGGGAGGGAGAGGAGGCGTCCAAAGCCACGGCAAAGTCTGCAGTCATCAAATACGAGATTTGTTAGAAGCGAGGTAGAATCATAAAGACACTAGAGCCATTTGAGCATGACACTGCAAGGAAGCTATGACAAAGAAAGAGTCCACTTCTTCTCACCTCTTCTATTTTCCCTCATCTCCCCTCCTCCCCTCCCTGCCTGGGCAAACCCTGGACCAAGTACCAACAAGGGTCATATCTTTTTAATTATCTTTCCCGCCTTTGATTAATTATTTGGCGTGACAACGGCCCGTTCGTAATGCTTTTCACCTGCCGTCGCTGACTGACGGCCCCTCTGTTGAACTCAAAAGCAAACAGCTGCTGCCATGATCGCCTAGCAACCGGCCGGTGATGGATGAGTACAAGAGATGGATGGCCACAATAAATCACCACGTCTGCCTTGGCGCTATAGAAACCTGGGAAGACTGAGAGCGATGGAGGAGAGGGAAGGAAGGAAGGGAAGGAGGGGGGATTACGAAAAATCCCAAATGTAACTGTTCTTATTTAAAATGGTCGTGTGCATGTGGAAAAAGTTTGGAGAATGAGCCACATGGCTTGTTGTTGTTCCCTCTGCCTTCACTTTCTTTTCCTACTTTTACATCACGTCTTATTCCGGCATTTCACGAATGGATCAAAAGATGTCTCCAATAATCAATAAAGCATTCTTGATCAGAAGTGATGAGCCAATAAATACATAGAAAATAAATAAACAAATTGCATATTAAATTATATTATGTGATTCTAGAACTCGTCAAGAGTCTGCTACGTCTTGTCAAGAAGTGGCTGCGGTGCTGACAAAACAGCTCTATATCAAATAATAGCAGTAGATAATCCTGACTGTGGAATAAAATCCCTTTTGAGCACCAGTTAGAGAAACCAGTTATTTAATTATTTACCACATTTATTTACTATGTTACTACGTTATTTATAGAGAGTTATGAGGATTACTTAGCACATGCACATACAAGATTGACAAAGAGTATCTGTATAAACTGGATTCCAACTCTTGTCATGGTTGGAGAAGCCTGGGATCTGGATTTACAATGGTGTGTGTGTGTGTGTGTGTGTGTGCAGTGAGGCCTTCATGTTTTTCCTGAAGTATAATCATCTGCCAGTGTTAGCATGTTTGCTCCATGACTGCCTCATGTGCACTGACAGACAAATAGCTATTAGGCTGATGGTTGTTTAGGGCAGGGATGGCATTGCCAAAGCTGTAAAGCTCCAAATGATTACAGCCAATAATCCACACAATGACCATCGCAGGCAGTGAGCCACGACTTCAATTTTTCAGTTTAAGATGATAGTCTACATATTTACAGACATGTTCAGTCTGAATCAGGCCACTGCTGTGTTTTGGTTGTGTAAACTGGGATTAGACAATAGAAATTTATTGATGATCATATTTAGCTACAATAAGAGAGAACACAGCATATCGACTCAGGCTGTTCTATTATATGGCACTCCCAAACTAACATGCAGTAATTAGCAGTAATTACAAAAGTCAGCACTTTTGGAGTCAAGAGGACATTCCTGTCATCTTAAAGCTGCCAAGATTCAAGATTCAAGATTATATGTTTTTACAGACATTTCTTTATTGCCGCCTTTAGACCTCTGGACTAACAATTAAAGGAATGCATGAAAGTCTCCAGGAACAACACTGGGCTGTGAGGCTGTGAGGTGATTTTGACATAGTGGCCACAGTCTGAACTGCTGGTTTTGTGACACCAAAAAACAATCACTACAAAAAGCAGTGCTTTAAAATGATGATTATTTTTCTAAGCCTCACAAACACTCTGAAATACGTGTTACATATTACCAGAATTTTGTTTATTGGTTCCAACAAACATTCTTAACAAGCCTCAAAAACCTGTATTGTTCAACTAACTTTTAATGTGTGTGGGAAGCGAGCAGGCTGCCAGCCAACTCAGTCAAGAGGACTCTAATGCACATGCTCTATGGGCCCAAAAATGCAGAAGCCTGAGAGAGGCGGAAAACTTTTTTTAGCATATGCGCTTAAAGAGCAGCTTCCATTGGAATGGGTGGGACACCTCATGGAGAATTGAATGCAGTTCTCAAAAGATTATCACACAAATTTAGGATTACTCTCTGATAATCACTCTCTGGACTCACAATGAACAGTAAACAAAAAATAAAAATAACACTAATAATAATAAATTGCAGCGTGTGTGTGATGAGCAGTTCATCTAACGTGGCCTTGCTAGCCCAGGGGGTTACGGGGGTCTGTTGAGGACATTTTTTTTCTCATGAGGACATCCTCAGATTTTTTTCCATTTTCAGTCTTCAAGCTGACGCGTGCAGACTCAGGTGACATCACTTGAGGTTTCACACAGCTCCCTTTGAAAGCTGTAAACATGTTATGTTACGCTGGGACATGTAAAAGGTTCCAAATATTTCTTAACCTGATTCTTTTACCCACATTGCCTTGAGAGAGAAGAGAGGTGTCTGTTAACATCCATCATCAGCTCCAACCTTTGACCTTTCAGGACCCTGATAGGTGTTTTGACTTTTAATCTCTCTCTTGTGTTTTGTTTTTTTTTGCTGCACAGTTTCAGTCCCTTCTTCTCCTCACTTCACTGTTATTCTTCTTTCCCACCTCTTGTTGAGACCCAGACTGTCCCCTCTTCCTCCCACCCCCTCCCCCTCTTTCACCTCTTGTGTCCTCACACACACACACACACACACACACACACACTCGTAGCTGTAGCTCAGGTTACAGCTCTGTAGCGATCCAGTCTAAATAATACAGCAGTGATGAATGGCAGGGCCAGATTCATATCCATCAACGGGCTCTTTTTTTTAAGGAGCATCCATCTTCTATAAGGCCTCCCTTTGAATCAGGGAAAAAGTGAAAGAGAGAGACTGTACTGCCCGAGCCCATGGGAGAGACTCGCACACGGTTGCGAGTTTATGTGTGTGTGTGTGTGTGTGTGTGTGTGTGTGTGTGTGTGTGTTAGATAAGACATCGTGACTGATACACGCCTGCAAGCAACCCCCAAGACACATGAGCATGAGAGAGAGACATACACAGATTGTTATTGACACACAAACACAACAGCATGCCTGCACATGCATCAGGGAGATTAATGGAGGTGTGATTTACAATCTATACTTATTTATGATGTGAAATGTGAGTAATTGTGTGTAAAATACTATTTAAAGTTGCTATATCAATATCAATCGCGAACACTGTTTTTCTCCCAGTCACCCATAGGGGATATGGAAAGTAGCCGTGCCAAAACATTAGTGAAACTAGTCCAGCCGATTTCTTCCTCTACTCCCCCAACTTCTCACACACTCACTCACTCACTGAACACCAATAATCCCCCTCTTTCTCTCTCTTTTTCTCCGTCTTTCTCGCTCTTCATCCCTCACTCCCTTCCTCCTTCCCTGGGGGAGTGGACCTCAGAGGCAGAGGGAAGGACTACCCTACACACCAGAACACACGTATGTGCTTGTATACACACACACATGCGCGTGCACACACACTGCTATGCGCTCCCACACACACATGTGAGGCCCTGGCAAGGCCCTGCTTGATAAATGACACACGTCATTGTGTCAGGAGAGAAGGGTGGGTCTGTGATGTATGGTGCGGACGATGAGAGGGGGAAATCGACTGTTTGGCAGTGAGACGGCGCTCGTCTACTTGCTGCTCTCCTCCTCTGGTTTCTGGAAACCTCCTAAAGCACCTCCAAACATGCATGTCTCCACGCATACACACGTTAACTCGCAAACACACCACATCAAAGCTCACGCATACATCCGCTCAAACCCGCACCAGATATTCTGTCTGGGTCAATGTGTTCAGAGCACAGAAAAGGTCGCCCTGGTTTTCCTTTTCAGTTTCTCCTCTTTTTTGGGCTCTCCCTTTCTTTGTGTGCCACTTTCTCTTTTTCAAGCTCTTTGCATTCCCTGGCTGAGTCGCAGAGAGAAAGGGTTCATCGAGGAAAAAGAGAAGAAAAGGAGAGAGAAGCGACGGCTGGATCTGGGCAGGCGAGCGGCGAGGGGGGCGCAACGATATCAATCACAGTCCTGTTTGGCAACAGAGATACTAGTATTTCAAATAAAACAGCCAAATCTAGACAAATAGCCTTAACATGGGGCTGTAACCTGAGCACCCCCCAGCACCACCCTGAAACTCATAAAGTGGAGAAACAGAGGGCCAAGGCTTCTGCTTTGTATTTCTCTTTCCCCCTTTTTCCTCATTGACTATCTCTCTCCTGCCTCTTTTCTCTCTGTCGCTAGCAGGCGAGGTGGCTGACATCTGCAGAGTGCATTTAAAGAGAAAAAAATGTGTCAGAGGAGTGTGATGCACTCTTTTGCACGCATGCACACACATACACAGAGACACACACAGACACACACACACACACACACACACATATACACAGGCGGCCCCCCTTGCTCGGTTTCATTAGCTCACTGGCAGGGTGGCACTTCTCAAGCTCATTACTGAGGAAGGATTTATGGCGCGGCAGCCAGTGGCGGAGAAAAGGCATCTGTCAATAATTGCAGGGAGCAGCAACTCCCATCTCCACCAGCTTTGAAATCTCATTAGGTATGCAGTTATCAGGCATAAAGATCAAAAACATTACTCAGCTCCGACAGAAACCGACCAAGAAACATTAATTAGCAACAGGCCCTCGCAGTATAAAATAAAACAGCCTTCCTCCTCACTCCTCTCATCTCTCTCTCTCCCACTTTTTTCTCTCCTTCAGCATGGTTGACTGTCTCTCTCTCTTTCTCTCTCTCCCTTTCTCTCACCTGCCTCCTCGCTCTTAACCCTCTTTGGGAACACACACACAAAATAGGCAGAAGCACACAGGCGGAGGTGAGTACGCTGGTTCACACACGCATTCACCACACCCTTGTAAGACCAGACCATATCAAACCATGCATTCCCTGGTTGACTCATAAACCCTCAGATTACACACACACACACACACGCACACACGCACATGCACACACACACACACACACAGGATTGTGGTGTTGTAGAAGGTGAGGATCAAAAAAATGGATCAAAATACAAGAGGTAGGAAAGACATTCTGGACTGTGCTGTGGCAGTCACTGAGTAGTGACCATTCAGCCGCATGTGTGTGTGTGTGTGTGTGAGGAGAGAAGAGGAAGGCAGTGTCAGCTTGAGAAGGATGTCAGCATGGGCTGGCCCTGATTACCAGGGCCTCAGACAGGTCCTCACTGGCTCCCCTGCCTTTCATCACAGCCACCGTCAAAAACACACATGGAATTGCGCGCGCGCACACACATACACACACACACACACACACACACACACACACACACACACGCACACACACACAAGACTGATGGCTGCCAGTCTCATCCAGCTTCAGCCAAAGCCTCCGTGGGAAAGGGAAGTGAAGGCCTCTGATTGTATGAGCGTGCACATGAACACACACATACACACACTTTGCAGACATAAAGGCAACCCCCACCGAGAGTAAGAAGAAACTCAGACCTGGAGCCGAGCCCAGATGACACTCAAAAGATGCACCCACACACACACACACACACACACATACACACACACACCTCGTCCTCACGCTGTCTCATCATCCTACTGAGCCCTCAGCTCCTTAAACTCCATGAGCCTCTTCTACACACACACACACACACACACACACACACACACACACACACACACACACACACACATCAGCCCCTGTTTCCTGAACATGACAGGAAGTACAACAGGCTTTACATGCTATAAAAATATAGCTAACCAGAGAAGCTAACAAGAGAAGCCACTTGTCTTGTGCTGACTTACTGCAGTGAAATGTTTAAGTAGTCAGCCAAAGTTTATCCACATTTCTTAAAATGACTTGAAACCAAAGAGCCGCTTGATGTCATTCCTGATTTAGAGCCAGTGTTTGACGATGAGTGTGACCTGCTTGATTTTGGGACATATTCTCATGAGTCTGAGGCCATAACACAGCCCACCCCAGGAACATGTTTTTTCATAATACAGCAGGTCTCTTCTATAGGCTACCACAGGATCACAGCAGTAAATACACATATATCTGCTTTTTGTCAGCACAGGAAGTGTGTGTGTGTGCGGCGATCTCACTCCACTTACTCCATTTCCTGTTTTAGGTTGTTTCCCAGGGTGCCCTTTGAATCAGAACACACAGCAAGCGGCTGCTGCTTGGATTAGGACCAATAACCTTTGATCTCTGTTGTTAAAGGTATGGTTAAAGTCTATTACGTGGTAGAACAACAGACCGTGAATCTTATTCTCACAAAAAATACATTCAATCATAAGCCATCAACACTGACTCTCATTCTATATTCAAACAGTTATAGCTGATACGGTTTCAATTAGCATATTTGCACGTCATTGTAGAGTTTGCAAAACAACTTGTGCTTGTGTATTCTAGATTTTCAAATACTGATTAATTGCATGGCCAATATACCCTTAAGCATTATATCTTATATATGGTATATCTGCAGTTATTAATTTTTAAAAATGTATCCTTTCTGTTTCCTTTTGTAATGCTTGTTTTTACTATTATTCTAGTTATTTTTCATTATTGCACTCTTGTCTTTTTCGCACAGTCCAAAGAAGACGCCACCCTGCTTTTCAGTGAACATATTGCACGAACGGGTAACTTACATGTAGAATTTTCAAATTTACCTGCAATGAGATTTTAAGATATTTGCACTGATCTGTTTGCTACATTCTTATGAATAATATTCAGTAAGTGTTCTTTTAAGTCTTCGTCTTCTCCTTCATATTACCATAAAAAAATGTCTTACAATGCATAGTTACATTATATATATTTATCATCACCTTAATCCTTTAACCATCCTCAAACATATGTTTAGTTGTGTCCCATTTTTCTTTGGTATATATAATTTCATAAATAAAAATAAAACAAACAAACAAACAGAAATAAAAAACATCCAAATTCTTTAGCATGTTTCTCTGTTTGTGCCCTGTGTGTCCTGTGGTCTGTAACCTCTCTTGCACTCTCTGCACCCACCCCTCGCTTTACAAAATGATCTCAGGGAAAAAAAGGAGAACAGGGAGGAGAAAGGGAGAGGAATTGGGGAGGGGAGGAGGAAAAAAATGAGGAAAGGATGCAGCCTTGTGAGCCAATTTAAGAAATAACTGCTGATGCATCAGCTATTGACTGTTTGAGCGCTCGTGATAACGCTCAAGGCGAAACTGGGAGCAAAATGACAGCATCAACTGCCTGCAATAAAGTGCAGTGCGCCAGACCAAGGGAGCTCTAATTGACAGCTGTCAACCTAATGGGAGCCATGACGGAAGATTCTGGGAGAGGGAGGGAAAGAAACACTGTTTATAAACCATCAGCCACTTATCCTCAAGGAAGGGAAGGGGGGAGGAGGAGATGAGGGAGCTCTCGTTCCCCTCCCTCCCGCTCTCTTCCTCTGTCTCTCTTGCTATGATTGTCGTTTGTCTACTTGCTTGGTTTTTCATTTGCTCCTACTTTCTCTTGCCTGTGCCCATAATCTTTTTTACAATCTCATTACCTTTCTGTCTTTCCCTATGATAGAATATTTAACTATGCAACAGTTCTCCCACTTTATATCTTCTCTCTCTCTTCCTCTCTTGGTTCATTGTGGCAGAGCATTATGGGGCAGGAGCAGTGAGAAAAGCAGAAGAAGGCCATAACTAATCACAATGTCAGTTAGCTGCCTGGGAAAGACTCACTCTGCACAAAGTACTGCAGAAAACGGGACAGACTGGGATGCAGAGACTGACTGGGACTCACAGTGCTTTCATACAAAAGTTGGGGAACATGGTAATTTTTAGTTCGATTTTCGACAGGCTAGTAAGCAGACGTGGGATTTAGCTGTACATTTATTGGAGCTGCAGTGGAGGTGGAGCGATTTTTTGGTTGAGTTAAAGCTAAGTTGCTGGACCCAACCACATCTTTAACCAACCAAGTTAGCTGGGTGGTGAAACTGAATGTCATACCACATAAAGCCCGTAATATGAAGCGATGTCTATTTCTGAGCCCTCATCACAGACTGCATATCTATAAGTAGTGAGCATGCAAACTATGAAATATTTCACGAGAAAAATCCAAAAACAAATAATGATTTGTGCTGCAGAATTTTTCTTATCATTACATTTAACCCTCACAATTGTCTAGAAAAACATGTCAAATAAAAGTGCAACATAAGCCTGATTACAACTCTGGTGGCCACAGCGACTACATTTGAAAAGATGGAAAGTGTGCACCAAGTTTGAATTCCAAGCTTCCGTCGGAGCATCAGACCATTCAGGACGGTGACAGTCAGTGTCTTTATTTCTACCTCCACAGCAGCTCTGCCTTTGATGAATATTTGATGACCACAATTCTACCCCATACATCACAATATGTAATTCTAAAGGAAGCAAAAACATACGCTTTTTTATTCAATTATCTCAATAAATACCGTTAAGGTTTAGGAAATCAAATACTTCTTTTACACATCATTTTAAAGACAACTCCTCTCACTTTTATTCTTTTTCCTCAATCTGATCTGTCAGCAGGTGCTAGTTACATGTGAGAGTGATCGGACGAATGATCTGTGCAATTCAAAAAGAATTAATATGTATTAGTTTGAGTCAGGTGAGAAGCAGTCAGAGCATAAGCATAAAAAGACCACCACCTTTCAGATGAATGGACCACAGATAGAAAACTCTGAAGGCACTGATATTCAAATACATCCACTTCATTAGAAATTGGAGTGGACGACTTTCACTTCAAGGATGAGTAACCTCTGAATTCCATCTTTCAATGAAGGACTTGGGTAATTCTTCTAGCGTGTCTTAAAGGCTCATTTCCAGGCGACAAGCTTTGAAATGTTGCAAAGGGATACTAGAGTGCAAAAGACAAAAACTAAAGGAGGTAAAAGTTTTGGGACTGAAACGCATGCCCTAAATAAGCCCATGAATTTCATCCAAAAGTCACAATTACCAAAAAAAAAAAAAAAAAAAAAAAAAAAAAAAAAGGTTTAATTTATGCCAACTACAGTAAGTGAGCTAAACATAAAAGTAAAGAGCTAAAAGTATGAGACAAAAGTAATACGCAAGGTACTTGATTATACAATAGAATAATAAAAAATGCTATTTTATCATTCCCTGTTACAGCTGCCTGAGATGGCAAAAAAAGGGTGTTTTTGTCACAGCATAGTGGGCTGAAGCAAAGGGCTGTGTGGAGGGTGCTGTTTACAAAAACATTTTTCACTCTCCTCATCACATACTCATTAGCAGAATTATCAATACCTTCTTAAACAAGGTTAATTAGCTTCGTTATATTGACATGTTTTATCAGATCACACTGCATCCACCGTACGGCACAATAGGTCCTGATACAAGGTGCCGGTGTATTATCACATGTTGTGTTTTTAATAAACAAGATCACTTTCATAGAGATCGCCTCTCACATAAAATGTACTATAAAATAACAAACAACTTTTCTAAATTCAAGACTCCTGTTTGAAATGTGTGTCATGCTATGCACAGCTGAGCAATGTGAACATGTGTGTCTGAATTGTGAGTATGTGCGAGTGTGCCAGCTCCCTCCTGTGAGTGTGTCAGAGTGTGTGTGTGCGCGCGTGTGAGTGAGTATATCTAAGTGGGCCACTGCATCTCGACTTAGATCCACCGCGAGTGCAACGTTAACACACATCAAGCATGATTAATCTCTCGCTCTCATCTACAATCAATCACACACACACTTGCAGGCGTACACACACACACACGCACGCAGAGGTAGAGAAATCACAGAAATCAGCTGCTTTTCCTCCTCAGCTGCCATCTATCTCCTGTTGGACAGAACCAGATCTGTCTTGATGTTAATATTTACATAAATCATGCTTAGCCTCTTTGGACACCATGCTGATGATAGGTGTTTCTGAAAAATCAACGCCAGTGAAAAATCCTCCCACTCTGGGAAAGTGTCATTGAGTAGCTAATAATGACCAGTGTCAACGTCATCAATCTGCAGTGGGCTCATAGGAGGAATGTACACCTGCACACACACACACACACACACACACACACACACACAGTGTTACGTTAGCACCATGCAGCTGCTACTTACTGCTAAACATCCTTCATTTTAAAAAACCGACATAGCTCTGCAACAATAGATCTGTACTTGCACATGTGAGGACATAAGTCATGTAGAATTTGGAGCTGTAAAAAATACTACAGGTAAAAAAATATACGGGATGTTTGATGTTCAAGCTTCCTCTCCCATAACAATGATCTGTTTGGTCTAGCCTGGCTTTGAAGCCCACAGACAAAAGCCCTCCGCTCGCCTGAGCTTTGTCCTTTCCTGATGTCATGAGCACTGAAAAAATAAATACCTTTGCTCTGATAATGGTGCATGCGTGCACGTACACATGTGCACATAAACAAGCCAGCATGACTTACATAGATTTTAATACACTCACATGACATCATCGCCGTATCGAACATGGAGTTAATCCCGTCTGGTACATGAAATATCCTCAGCAGCTAAATTCAGGGATGACCTGAAAGATTAGCTTTCTACCCAGCTAGCAGCACCACTGTCCAAAGCCTCACCTATGGTGGAGCTGAAAAACCATGGACGGGGGGGGGTATGGGCGGGGGTGGCAAATGAGGACAGTGTAAGATCAAGTTGATTACATCCAACTATGCCACAGACCTAATTGGCGAGCGTGACAGTGTGCGGAGCTTGTCATCTCCAATCATTAGGCCTGTCAGAGATCCATCAGATGCTCGGCTAATTAGGAGAACGCTAATGAAGCTGGCAAAACAACTCCTCGTTTTAGACAGCTGAGTGCGCTCCGTCGCTGGGGTGGGAAGTGTGTGTGGTGGCGGCGAGGAGGTTTGTTGGAAAAGAAAGAGGAAGTGTGATCATGGAAAGGATTGAGGTAGTTCTGGAGCTGTGTAAAGTAAAAAAATGGCTATTTCTTTATGCTTGTACCCATGCAGAGCCCTGTACAAGAGCTGACCGTGAGGCCATGTTCAAGTGGATCTACATGTTTGGGTAAGAACCAATGAAAAAACATGAAAAGGTCCAAATCTGCAGAACTTTTCTATAAACACGCTGACCTTTTACCAGATTTACAAGTTTCTGTCTTTTAACAAATGTGATGTTTTAATGAATCACGGAGGCTCAGTATACCTGCTGTCTTTAACCACAAACCCTTCACGAAGGCTTTGTTTTCTGGGTGCACAATAGAGAGGCCGAATCAGTGACATAAAAGAGGAAAAAGAGAAAGAAAGGAAGAGATTTTGCTGTGGAAAAAATCAAAAAAAGACTCAAGGTTGGGGGTACTCTGCCTCCCCCCCCCGTTCCTAATCAAGGCCTATCATTTGCCATCCTCCCATAACTCTTGCCATCACAACGGCACAATCAATTTGTCATCACTCTTTGTGTGCCATGCAGTTCTCCTCAACCTTATAACTTGCAGCTGTGAGGGAGGGAGGGAGGAAGGGAGGGAGTAGGAGATGGGGGGAGGAGGAGGAATGAAGGGTAAAAAATAGGAAGCTGCCAATAGTCTAAAATGAAACTCCTCCTTCGCCTGCCTCGTGTTTGTTCTCGTCCGCTCATCAAAGAAATAAATGCCTCATTTTCTCTCCCGCTCTCACTGCCGGCACACTCATTCGCTCATTCCAGCTGAATAAAAAGGCTTTCAGTCATCCCACTACGTATCCATCCATCCATCCATCCACCCATTTCTTTGCCCCCACCCACTGTGTCCATTAGGGCTAAAACATTTTGATCAAGTAAGGCCCTGGGCTGAGAACACATAAGACTCTCTCTCTCTCTGTGCCAGCCTCTGATTGACCATTAGGGCCATTGATGAATGTGGCTGTCAGAGGGCAGACAATTAAATCAAATATGAAACAAAGTCTCTCTGACGGGCCCTTCTGATGGAGCAAACCAGTCTTCCGCCTCACGATTAGGCTAATAGTTACATTTTTCATACCACTCTATGTGCATGTGTGTGCAAAAAGTATTGCATGCCGCTTTATATGTACTATAAAGCCACTGCAGCATGTCTTCTGTGCATGCACCGCTGCACATATGTAATTATGTGTGTCAGAATGTGTGTGTGTGCGTGTGTGTGTGTGTGTGTGTGTGTGTGTGTGTGTGTGTACTGGTAGCCTGTAGGCGATTTCGGAGAATATAGTTCCTTGAGAGTTACACAAAGTTGCAAACAAGAGTGTGCTAAGGTAAAATGGCTTACCATAAAATACTAAAGGTCACACATAAATCATTTCGAAGTCACCCTAATAAATAGAAATGGTAATTAGTGATTTGAAGCCACACTTACAACACGTGAAAAAGTACAAAAAAATTAAGGATCGTATTTGTTTCATTGACTCAAAATTTGAAAAAGAGCACAAGTTCTTTGTCTCGTAAATGATCTGACGAGAACATCAAAACTCTCCCTCCAATCTCATGGGAACATAAAATAAAAGTCTAGTTTTTTTCCATGTGTTTGAGGCGAAGAGGGGAAAAGCAAACAGAAGTGGGGAAAAAAAGAGATACAAAGATGCAATTAAATGATGGCGTTAATGGCTCGAAGTTTGTGAGGCCAGACGTGATTTCAGCAGGCCCTCCTTTACAACCAGAGTGAACGGGGATGAGGGAGGGAGGGAAGGCGGGAGAGAGGGGTGATTTATTGACACTTATCGGGAATGAACAGATCAAAGGCTCGGCCAGATGACAGGTGATCAATCAGGCGTCAAATCAAAGATGGCAATTGTCCATTAAAGCTCTCTTCCAGTATACACTCCCTCCCTGGGCTGTGAAATAATCTTTAGACTAGAAGAAAAGTCTTCCCCTGAAACTGAAGGGAAGGAAAGAAAGAAAACAGACCGAACCCTGATGAAAAACAAGGATGGAAAACCTCTCAGAAATTTTCAGAGGGGTTGCTATAAGTCTCAAAGGAATAGATAGTGACAAAGAAGGAACTATAACAGTTTCTATCTGAATATTGTAGAAATACACTGGTAGGATGAGGCATAATATACAATGAGGTCACTAAAGCCCAATATTGAGTATCAAAACACAATCCAAATTCGTGGAGAATATTCCTGCAACACGATGGTGCAACGGTATCACTGGTGGACAATCAGACACACACTGTTCTGGGGACATTAAAGTACTGTTTTCATGAGAACAGACAGAAAAATAGATACAAAGATATGGATCGTATAAGACAAAGATGGCTAAAAGAGTTGACTTCCTGTAATTTATTAGGATGTTTTAGAGTTAATCTCACTTCCCCACCAGAAAGCAGCAAGCGTCAAAGGCCTCCGTGACAGTCAGCTGACCCTAAGGCTCCACCAAACCTCTCTAGTATAGATCCTTAATTCCTCAGTCAATATCTACAAGCAGAGGAGGAGGCGCTGTGAAGGAGTAAAGGGAGGTAGAGAGCTATGAAAGATCAAGTTCTCTGAGGCGAGGAGAGAAACATGAAGGGAAGAAGGAGAACGAGACGGCTGTTCACGCTGAAAACCGGTACGCGGAGGCTCACCTGTGACCTGTCTGAGTGGTAATGATGATTGGTCTAACTACCAGGTCACACCTGTAAACGCCCAAACCCGCCTTTCACGACATACAAGTAGAGAAAATATCCATAATCTACAGACTAACAATTACTTGCAGCATTGATTAAAAAGATCCTTGTTTTCTTTTATTATTAATATTTTTTTTATATTAAAAAAAATTAAACAAGTGAGACATCACAGTTTTCCAAAGCCTCATGTGACGTCTTGGATTGTTCAAAACCCAAAGAGTTTCAATTTGCACTGATAAACAAGAAAGAAAAGCAGGAATGTGTTTGTACAAGTGGCTGGCAACAGCAAATGTTTGACATTTTTACTTGAAACAACTACTTGACTAAGTGTTTTATTGTTTCAGCTCTACTACAGACCACAGAAAGAACGATCTTTGTGGTGTTAACTAATCGTACTTAAAAAAAAATGGAGTTAAGGATCTGTGGAATTCTAAAAATTCTGATAAGGTGATATAACGGAGGCACTGTTTGGTGTTTAATGTTGCACATCAGCTGATTAGAATAGGAAGTACTATGAGAGAATGATAGGAAAGGTCTGGTGTGAGAAGGCAAAAGTTGTGTTGTGGCTCTGCAGCTGTGGAAAGTCTATACAGAGTGCTGGATGTTGGCCCTTGTTAGTTTACAGTGCACAACACAATATGTTGCAGCTACATAAACGTTACTATGTGGGTGAGGGAAATATCAATGAAAAGTAACTGAATGAGAGAGGCGGGGAGGAGGGGGGACACAAATAAAGAGAGGGGGAGAGAGAGAGAGAATGAGAGAGAGAGAGAGGTCAGCTGCACGCAAACCAAAGCCTGTGCTTACCTGCGGCGCGCCGAGGCGCTTGCTGCTTCCTCCGCGGCATGTCGGCTTCGGGGGCCCGGCAGGGAGTTCTTCTCTGGCCCCGGTGATCCGAGGTTGCCTGGGGGATCCTCGGAGCTTTGATACACAGTTTCCCCCCCTGGGTGCGCTCTCAGGGCTCCCACATAGATCGGGGTGGGTGTGTGATAAGAGGAGAGGGTGTGCAGTTTTCGAACACAAAAATAAATCAGAGGAGAAAGAGCCAGTAGATACGAAGATGGTAGGGAAAAAAAAGGAGAGAGAGAGAGGGACAGAGAGGGGGAATTCAACCCCCGGTTGGCTGCTCTCTCTGTCGGTCGCTGTCTCGCCCGCTCCGACTTGGATGGACGCGGTGGGAGCAGGAACAGAGGGGGCTCCGCGGTAGAAAAACAGAGAAGGGACGTTTTAAAAGCGCCGTGTGCCTCCGTGTGATCCTCTTTACTTGGCGTCGGAGGCTGCAACAGGCAAGCTTGAAGGGATAAAACCAAATGATCGCGTCAGTCAAAAGTCCGCAAACAAGGGGACAACACATCAAGAGCTGACACAACTGAAGCCCTGCGCCTCCTCTACGGCTCAACCTCTCTGCCGCTGATAGGCGTCACGTAGCTCCCTGTCTCTCTCTCCCCGTCTCTCTCTCTCTATCTCCCCCTCGCTCTCTGCCTCTCTTACCCCTCTCACTCGCTTTCTGTCATTCACTGCCTTATTCTAGCCCCGTTTATTCCAGCACAGCGAGCAGGCTAATCAGAAGCTTTGGGTTATAGCTTGAAATGTGCGTAATGTCAGTCATATTGCAGATTGGTCTAAAGCGAGGAGCAGACATGCAGACACATGGTAGCTTCACAAAAACACACATATACAGTATCATTCACAAGCACGCACAGGCTGACAGCGTGATCTGAACGGAAATGCATACTTACTTTACGGACTGATCCTCCGCCGCGCTATCCATGAGGTTCTCGCTTTCCGTCCCAGTAATCACGCACAATTCAAAGCCAAGAGGTGAACCAGCTGAAACGTGCCTGAAACCATCTCATAAAATCCACTCGCCTCTGGCAAGTCCTGTTGGTGGTGAGCGCAAAAAAAGCCACATGCAGCTTTTTTCAGTTTGTTATTCTCAGGACCGACAGCGGAGGCGAAAAGAGGAGGAGGAAGAGGAGGAGGTGACGACCGGGACTGGTCGCCCACACGCTGCCCTGCCTGGCACGGCTACGATATTTTGTCCGAGAGCGCTTTGAAAAATCCGCTGAGGGCAAGTCACACAGTCAGTATGTACGCGCGTGCGTGTGTGCGAGTGCGTGTGAGTGAGTGTGCGTGTGTCTGTGTGTGCGTGAATCGACGAGATACGTGCTTGATTGGGTCTCCCTTGTTGTAATAATGTACAGGAGGAGGAGGAGGGGACGGGCTCAGGCTGCTCCCATGCATGCAGGCTGGCTGGAGCGCACGGATCAGCCGAGCTCTAGCGCCTACTGCCAAACACTTTGTTGGCCGCTGATGGTACTTTTCTCCCTTTTTTCTTTGCGTGGCCTGATAGGAGCTATTTAAATCAGCCACGCAGCGAATCAGACGTGTCTCCCAACACTGCGCTCCGCTCTCCTTCCGGCGCCTCAAGTGACCGGAGAGGCGCAAAACCCTCACCAAGCGCTGCCCCTTTTACTGGCACTGAGTGGAATAAAGTACTTTTTTCTTCACAGGTAAGCTCAAAATCCTTCTTCGTGTAGACGTAGGGTTTTCAAATATTATCTGGAGATGTCGTTGCTCCCTTTGCTCGTAGTGTTTCACCTTACAGCGGGGGATAAAAGTTTTTTTTTTTTGGATTCAACTGAGTTGGTGAAGTGGATAAAAATATTCTCCTGTATTTTTCAGGCAATCCTCAGGGCGGAATGCGTGGCTCCACCGTGGTGAAAACAAAGGACAGAGGATTCTTAAAGAAGAGAATGGAAGAACAAGGGAGGGCAATAAGGGTGAGTTGCCAAAGGCTGTCTTTCTCCTGTCTTCCTTTGCGCCAGATGTGGTGCTGCTGCGCCTCGTCTCTCACGCTTGTCAATAGCTGGAGAAACAGCTTTCTTCGTCGGATCCGCCGAGGGAATCAGATCTCAGCCTTTCTCCCCGTGTCGCTCCTCGGGTAAACCGGTGAGTGTGTCCGTTCCTCCTCCGCTCTCCGGGCTCGGTGGAATGGATTGCTGATTGGTGACTCTCCGCCGATCGAGGATGTTTTCGCCCTAATCTCGCCGCGACTATGTGCGCCGCTCCACCACTGCATGCCGTTAGATCCGCCCAAGCATCTGTCCGTCTTTCCATTGGCGCATCCATCAGTGTCACACACACACACACACACACACACACACACACACACACACACACACACACACACACACACACACTCAGCTGCCGTGCGCACATTCCTTGCGATACTACAATACCCCCTCCCACCCCACAGTGTACACTCAAACATAACACTCATTCACACACGCAAGCACACGCATCGCGCGCGCGCGCTCACGGGCGATGGAGAGCTCTCCTCGCCGTCTGATTGACACAGTCCACTTTGTGAGCAGCCCGTCATCCAGCGCGCTGCGTGTTTCTTTGGCATTTTCATTCCCGAACAGGAGTCCAAGTCTTTTTTGATTCTCAAAGCATTTTAATATCCTTCCCAAATATCTACAACAACAGAAAAAAAACAAGTTCCACCAAGTCGGTGAATTTTGAAATATGGAAGCACTTTTACTTCTTCAGCATAAAATATTTTAACATTTTGAGGACGTGTTTTGTATGAATTAAATAAATAAATACAAAACTTAAATATTCTTGCTCTATAACTATGTTTCTGAGAAAAGGGAACATGAAAGATGTCTGCTTAATAACCCGGATGTTTATCTGTTAAGCTGTTAAGTTTGTCTTGTGGTCAGCAGCAAATCTAAAAACATTTTCATCTTATTAATCACCTGAAATCGACGAGGTCGCTTCCCAACTTGTGTAAGTCAAAATGAAAGTGGGTGACATTTAATATGCTTAAAGTCTAAACTCAGTCAACCCTATTCTAAAGTGTTTGTTTTATTTTATTGCATTTTCTTATCCAATGAATGAATTTGAATTATTGTAGGCTTATGATTCTTAGATTTTTATTTTGTGTAGGACGAGCACACCTGGAGAGACATCCGGCTATGTCTCCTCCTGTTTGAAAATTATACTTCGTCATCTGTGCTGTAAATGCTTCTTAACCTGGCACACTGTACTCTCTAATGTGGATGTAGACGTGCTGACATGACCCACTACGCTTACCTTATAGGACTATGTCTGAGAGGGAGAGAGGGAGGGAGGGAGGGAGACAGAAAGAGAGAAGCTTTGATTTATACAGTTGCCAAACGCATGAATCCACAGCTAAAATGTATTAAAATAATTCTTTCCCCGCTTTAAAGTCGTATACTCCTACACCTCGAAACGTTAGACAGTCTCAGAAAAGCACTGCGGATTTAGGTCTGAAGTATTATACCAGTCTGACGGTGAACTGTGTTAAGGTAGGAAAACGTAACAGTGCAGTGTGTGCCAGATGTGCGCACTGAGAGTGCATTCAATATGCGCTTTTAACTTGCACCTGATGATACATTTAGTGCTGTGGTAGCTGCGGAAGTTTAGGAGTTGTATCCTTTTCAGCCATCGATGTGGGAAATAAAAGCACAACGCCAAAACTGCCAGACAACCCTGAAAACAGCAGCAGGAATGTCATATATAACGTAGGCTAATACAAAGCAAAGAAATGGCTATTTTTGTCAGTGCAATCTAGTTAAACGGCGTGCTTTATTTACACGGTTTTTATTTCCATCATCATTTCTCCAACTACATTTTACTACTACAGAAGCAAAGTGAGGATATTTGTTTTAACCTAATAATTACAATTATTTGAAATAAGGTCAGTTTTTCAAAAAAAAAAAAAAATGTAAGATTAGGAGGTCAGAAGTGTGTGTGAGTGTGTGTGTGTGTGTGTGTGTGTGTGTGTGTGTGTGTGTGTGTGTGTGTGTGTGAGAGAGAGAGAGAGAGAGAGAGAGAGAAAGAGAGAGAGAGAGAGAGTAACACTGAGTAACAGGCACGCTGCTCATTCATCGCTGCTTCACGATATTCAAACGTTTACATAAACTTTCCAAAACGTTTAAATGCTGTGATGACTTTAGCTGATGCATTGATCTTAAATCACTAAGAGGAAACACTGATCTGTATTACAAAAAGGTCATTTAGTAGTTTCATAGCAGGCGGAGACGTGCGTCATTTCATAGAAACTGCTAATATTACCTGAACTCATGGAACATTCTGGAATCGAAGTTTGTAGTTTCTTGAGGTATTATTATGGGCCAGATTATGCAGTTTATTGTGTGGCCGGAAACCCCGCTGAATTATTCTCTCATGGGTAAAAAAAAAAAAAAAAAAAAAAAAAGAACTTTCAGATTATTGTGGAAGAACAAAACTTTTTTTTTCTTTTTTTTCGCACAGTGCAGGGGTGCGTTTCCTGATTTTCTTTTTTTGTTTGTTTGTTTTTTTCAGCATGGCAATGGTGACATCGTTGTAATAAAAAAAATAGACTGTAATGACAATTCACCATTATTTAATTAGATGACCTGGTTGTACCACACAAGAATAAATAACGCGTTAGATTAAGGCATTGTTTATTGGTGCCAGCAGGCCTGTAGGACACATATCACATATATAGCTGCGTCTGTGTCTGGTGCGTTTTCATGTTCTCACTGATATTAAAATTAAGTTGACTGAACTCTCGCCTTTGGATTCTCGCAACTGTGATACTCATGTTTCAGTGATGATATGAGCAGATTTAGTTCTTCTGTCTAAAGACAATATGTATCGCACAGCGAAATTAATCTGCGGTGGCACATTAGAGTTCCATGCAATTATAGGATGCGGACTCCATAAAGGCAGACTCGTGCAGGAATATTGTGACAGCCGCGTGGATGACTCATATACTTGAGTGTTTTGAGCTCTATTTTAAAGAGCTGCGGGAAATTGGTATACACGTGATGACGTTAATCATGAACAATTGTAATATTGATTCAACCATCAATTTAAGAAAGAAACGGAGAATCACTATGAGCACACGCACACGCGCGCTCTCTCTCTCTCTCTCACACACACACACACACACACACACACACACACACACACACACACACACACACAGTAGGCTTAAACCGAAGCCAATGCCATCTGTGTGTGAAAGTGAAACCTCTGTTTTACGCATAAAGGTCAGTAATTTATGCCGGTGTTCCGTCAGCATCCCGGGTGGTGTGTGTGTGTGTGTGTGTGTGTGTGTGTGTGAGCGCGCGCGCGTGTGGTGAGGGAGTCGGGATCTTGCCTCTGTCTCCTGCCGCGGCTGTCTTTACGCACAAGTCAGTGCTCCAAAAGCCTCTCCACGGACGCACAGATGGCACGGTCTTGGTGCTTGAGTGAGTGAGTCCAAATTCGATCCTTGTAGTATCGATGTTATTTTGTATTTGTAATTGATTCAAGTCATAAAGAGACCTCATCTACCCACGGACATAACGAGCGTGCTCGCACACAAGAACATTCAATGTTTTTTTCTTGCTTTCTTTCTTTAAGATGATATTTTAGTGACCTGCAATTTTATCACATGCATGTATCTTAAGAAAAAACATCTTTTAGGTTCCATTCATACAATTTCTTACCAGTAATAGAACCAGTAAATGCGAGTTTTAAAGTTCCATGCTCTGTATTCCCTTGGCTGCAGGGGCTTTGTCACAGTCCTGATTGGACTTTAGTGAATTTCTGCCACTTCTCAAAGCGCAAATGCACGCGTTCGGTTCAGTAGAACCAGAGGGAGGTTTAGAGCACAACTGCTGTGATTTATCTCTGAGCTCTACCACTCTACACCATCCGTGATTCACTCTTTTTTCTCTTCCCTTTTCTTCTTCCACGATGATCACGTTGGCGTGGAGAGGCGGCGGGGTGCACCGGCTTCACGGCACACTGGTTTCTAGTAGACTGGATAAAGAGCCAGAGGGAGGGACAGTCCGCAGAGCAGCCTGGAAAAAAAAAAAAAAAAAAAAAAAAACGCAGCAAAATGAAAAAAAGAGACAGAAATCGTATGACATGCTGTATGTCTCCTAAACCCTAAACTATGGCACAGCCCCCGAATCCCTTCATCCGTCCTCAGCATGACCGAACACTTCAGGACAAAAAGTGGGACAATGACTGATAAGTATATGGAAGCTGATAACAACCAAATTAGCTCAGATGTGGAAGTTTCAGTGGAAGTTTGCTTGAATGATGTTCCTCTCAAAAACTCATGTCGCCCACTCTGACATAAGGTCCAAAACTATTTCCCCAAAACACTTAAAAAATATAAACTCCTAAAACATTTATCTATAAATTCTGTGAGGAAAAAAAAAAAACTTTACTACAAACAAGTATTACTACATATTAAAAAAGTTTGTCTTGTGTCAAAAGAAATGCTTGTAGCCTATAAGTAGCTATGTGTTAAAAGGAAAAAAAATCTGTATTAATATGGACAGGCTGGAAGAAGTCCACAAGCCACCTTTAAACTCCCCCTTTAGTTTTATAAGTTGTTTTTTTCTGCCCAGAAGTCTGCTTTTTGTCACCCTGTTTTGATTTTCTTCCTCGCAGCCTTAGGCCGTGCCTGTGGCTGTTGGCCAAACCCTCCTGCCTTTCCCACCTCAATTTGAGACAGACTGTTTTATTAGGTAGTGTTAAGGTTTCGTCGATATCTGAATGACCTCCAAAACTCATCTTCCCTAACACAGTGCACTGGTGGTGGTATTTGCTCAGAAAGAAAAAAAGAACAGGCACCTATTTGCATGGAGAGAGAGAGGAAAAAAGGAGGCCAGGGTTAGACTCTCCTCAAATAACCTTAGAAGTTACAAACTTCCACCAAAAACAAGACAAGGCATTGACAAGAGAAGCTGAAAAAGATTGAGTGCATGCTCTCTCTCTCTCTTTCTCTCTCTCTCCCCCTCTCTCCCTCTTTCTCTGTCTCCCCCTGTGCCTCCCCCCAACCCCTGCCCCCCACCGCCTTGTTGGGTGTGCTGCGGAGCTAGCAGGGTTGAGAGGGCAAGTGCTGACCAGCCCTCTTTCTTTCTCTGTCTGTTGTTACTAGGTCACCACACACACACACAGAGCCCAACTCAGACATACACGCACACATGCATGCACACACACGCACACAGACCCAGACACACTCACACACACACACACACACACACACACACACACACACACACACACACACACACACACACACCTACCTCTCCTTGCGGTCAGTGTTGCCACCAGGGAGAGGGGTAATTTAAGCCCTGCTTGATGTAGCCTATTCATCACTGTCCCGTGGTCCACGCTTCAAAATTAAAGTCTGATCTACAAAGTTAGAGTGAAATGAGATAAAAAATTGGCAGAGGTCACCGAGGCCCTGGCCAGTCAAAACACAAAGTTGCGGCTCAGCTGGGCTGGTATGAGGTGCGGCTTTTATTATTTTTCTCTACATTTTGTGGGTTATTGGTTGTGAGCTTTGTTTTTAAGGGAAAAAGTCAAATTAATTGAATAACTTGTTGGGAAGCCTGGTAGGTCAGTGGCCAGAACCTTGGAGGGAGGGCCAGTAGTCCTGACTGATGCTTCATTAGCATAGCCTGAATCTGCTATAGCTATAGATTTACGTGTATTCTATTACCAGTAAGACAGATTTGCAATTAAGTGGTCAATGTGCTATGATAAACTGGCATATCTGCTAATATTGTGGCTAAAATGTGACAAAAACAGAAATGAAATGATTTTCAACACCCTTGGGTACAAAGGAACAACTTGATCATGTAAAGAAAAGATACGTGGTTAGTCTCAACTACAGTTACAATAACAAAATTACAAAATAAAATAGATTTTTGTCATTGAAAATGGCTTCACGTCCTCTTTGCATGGGTTCTCACGGTCCATGGGTAAAAATAACAACTAATAAAAAAAATCTAAATCAGTCTGTTTTTTCTGATCAAATATTTGCTCTTACTTTCTTACCTTATTCCTGGCTTGCATATTTGATGAAGGTGAATGAAGCTCTGAAATGTAGCATTGCTATTACAAAAAATAAAGACATAGTTTATATGTTAATGGTATATGCATGCATCTGGGAAGGTCAGTGCTGCAGAAGAAGTACTGTCATCACCGATCACAGATGAAGATCGTGTGAAATTTTACGCTGTTTAACCATGTTTTACAGCTGAGGGGTCGGAGACACAAACAGAAGTAATTTGCCAGCACCTGAAACATGTGAGCAGTTCAAAATTATGTTTATAAGCAAATCTTATAAAATTAGCACAAGTCATTAAGGATAAAGCTGATAAAACAATGTAGCAAACTTTCATTTTTTTCCAGCTGTTTCCGGTTTTTACCAAGGTTTCCCATGACCCCAAACTGAACATCGCAGTCAGATGCAGTGAAATGGCAATTAAAGTGAGCACATTTAGCTCCCTTCATACACATTTTTAGCTGAGGAGGTGGGGGACGAGGGAGGAATTAGTAAATTAAACCGTAACCATGCCGTTTTGCTGATATCTGCACACAACCCACTGCTCCTCCTTCCATGACTCACAAGCTAACGAGGCCAAGGGTTATCTTGTAGGATAATTAGTTTGGATAAACCGATGCACATATATGTCCCTGAAAGTAGCATGAGGCATGAAAAATAATTTTTAAAGAAAAACAAAAGAAACAGATTTTGATACCTTAATACTCAGAAATGCATTTTTTAAAACATACACAATCCCTACGAACTGCTAAAGACCGACGAAGATAATCCTTCAGTCCGTTTCACTGTCTTGTATCTGTATCTTTAAGTCATAAGCACAAATAGGGTGTTTTAGTCATACAGTAAGTCGTAAACTGAGAAGTAAATTCACAGACTCAGATATTTTTAGAAGGAGTAGGTATTTCTGAGGAAATGTTTGTGTCTAGTGTCTGATGCAAGTCTGATGAGTTACACTGTTTATCAGCATACAGTGTGACGGCACACTGCTGAGTGAGTCACTGCTTCCTCCTTACTGTGTACATGTGTGTGTTTTGTGTGCATGTGTGTGCGGAAACCAGGCTGACAGCTGCAGCTCATTACAGGCACTATTACTGATGGGGACTGCTGGGGGAAATTCCTTCTTCCACAGAGCAAACCACCCTGTTTACCACACACACACACACACACACACACACACACACACACACACACACACACACACACACACACACACACACACACATTTTGCTTATTCATAAGCCAGAGCTGCAACATCTGTAACTGAAACAAAAATTAAATAGAAACATTTACTAAACATTTACTCCTGAGTGAAAAATGACAAAAACGGAGGTGACACATATTCCATCCTTCCAGTTGCTGGAGAGTGAAAGACATCCTTCACCTGTGCATGAAGCATACTCGTCTACATGTAGTACACCGTAACTTGTGTAGGTGTGTGTACACATAAACACACGTACTCACACAGAGCCACAGGGTGAGCAGACTTAAGCGGAGATGAGATCACCAGAGCACTCTAAGCCTTGCTATATTGGCAAACAGCAGAGTCTTACGTGCACACACACACACACACACACACACACACACACACACAGAGTATACAGTGTCCAGTGACGTTAATGAGAGGGCTGAAAGCCAGACACACATGTGCTAGAGTCATTAGGGAAGACTTCATAGCTACACTTCAGGCCACTACACTCCATTACTGTACTTCATTGGTTACACTGCTCGAAAATAGTGGTTTCTCAAAGTCAGGTTCTGGGACCACCAGGGCTCCTTGGAGAGCCTGAGGGAGTTTCTCTTTAAATAAAAAAAGACTGGTTACCTGTTTTTCTTTATCTAATTTATTTGAAGCAGCGTGTTGCAAGAATACAGTTATCCCACTTTTTTACCTTTCACAGTCTCTCCGATGGCGTGACTCTACCAAGAAACATTCTATGTTCAGACACAGCACTGTTCAATTTCTATCAGTTGGTCATTTTTCCTATTATTATTTGTGGTGTAGGAGCACTGGTTTTAATGGCAATGGCACTCGTAGTTTAAATAGAAGTTATAATAATAGAAGCAATAGGTGTAGGTCCATTTAGCTCTGAAATGGGAAGTAAATTCACTTGATCAGACATCACAACATAATAATAATAAGAACAATAAATTGAAGGATAAAATTGCAAATATTCTGTTTGTCTTATTGTAAATAAATCAAATGAATAGAACAAACCCAACAACATTTTAGTCCACCTCTGAATACTTTTGTTCCCTTTCTGCTAACTTTTCAGCCCCTGACAACAGTATTTTTTTTTTTTTTTTTTTACCAAATTTTACTCAAACACGAGTAGTTTTTGGATTTGTTGGAGGCCAATGCCAGTCATGGATTAATGAAGCTGAGTGAGTGTTAAGGATGCCAGGATGGTGTATATAGGACTATATAATAATAAAAGACAGCTACCTATGTTATATCGTTATAAAGGAAGTTGTGATAAAGAGCAGCGGTGCACCTCACTGAAGAGTTCTGAAGATTTTTTTTTGACAACAATCAAACTCTATGGCGCAGAGAATTAAACTAAATCAAGCTTCAGCTTTTGTCTTTTACAGGATGTATAGCATGGCACTAAGTGAGTGGATCATCGGCGTAAGGACAAAAACTGAACTAGTGGTCATTCTGTGTAATTGCAACTGTAACATGTAGGCCATGAAACTGAAACACATGAAACACAGATTTATTCCAAGCAGATTCTGCCATAACCCAATAATGCCACACTCTGTCTCTATCCTGAACAGAGAGAGATGGTCCACTTCATGCTGTGATGTATCTGTTGCATTAATGGGCTGCTTTTATTAATTATGTTCAACATAAGGACGGTAATCCCACCCCCCCAAGAAAAAAGAAGGACAGTCGACAGGCAGAGAGAGCTTCATTACAAACAAATGAAAAGAGAAAATTGGGTGATACAATAAAGGAATGCAGTGAAGGAATGAAGAGGAGTATTTAAAAATAAAATCAGAAGTGACTCAAGGGTGAGTAATGGATGGTGTAGTCTGATCTGCATCTCTGGCTTTAAAACATATTAACCTGCAGACAAAATTAGTAAAAATTATTAATATTGATATTGCATTGATAGTGTAACAACATTTAACTTCACAATTCCCTCTCTGTAAATACAGTGTTTCATACACTGATTCAGTGGGAATTGCACTCATATATACATATATAACCTGGTCAGGTCACAAACAACAAGACAACTACAGACCCAACACTCAGAGACGTCTTCAAAAGACGTCTCTGAGTGAAACTCGGAGTATCTCCCATCCTCCATCCTGTGTCACTGAAAAACACTAGAACAGATGTGATCCAACATGTGCATCAGTGACAGTGCAACTTTAGTGACCAACTGAGATTTGTGTATGGCCTGCAGAGAATAGAGAACAATCAAAAATGTTGTCATGCACTCCTGAGCTGTGCACATAGCTGCTGTGTTCAGTGTTGCTGGCTGACATGTACACCAACAGATACCTTACTTTCAGCTTTTGGAGGATCTGATAATGTGCATGCTAGTTACAAAAACCGGGGGAGCAAATTTCCATATTTCATATGTTGGAGGGGACATGACCCGTCTCCCACAGTGATTGTATGTGTGCTGATACCAGCTTTTCTTAATACTGTTTTTTTTATGAAATAGACCCACAGATAAGAGTTCAAATCTGGGGTTCAGATTAACTGCAATTTGAAGTCACTCAGGCCACCAGAAAATAGCAAAATAACAGGGATGATGGTAATGATTCATAATGAATCTGTATTCAAAACCCTGAAGAATAAATTAAGTAGGTAGACCTCTTTTATGAAATGCATTTGGTTCATATTTCTTAGCTTTTCTTTCTTTCTTTTTTTCTTTTACTGTTTTACTAATCTCACACACATTTGAGTGATTGTATTTTTATATTTTAATTCACAAGAAAGATTCTTTGGAAAAAAGAAATGCACTTTTTGGCTCATACCAGAGCCTCTCTTCTGATGAAAACAACCCTCTGAGAGAGTCATAATCGTGTGCCCATCCTGGACCTTCATTGGGAATCTTTTAAAGATGGCATTGTAATATCAATTAATCATCACTATATTCGTTTTTAAACATTAAATGAGAACATTTTGCTGCCAATTATTTGAGCATTCAATCCGAGTGGACTGTGTCGTAGAACTAAAACAACTTTTCATGCTGGCAAAGAAAGTGGTGTTATGTTGCTCCAGTATACCCAGGTCAGGACCTCTAAATATATCAAACTTCCAAGTTTTGGGGGGTTTTATGTAGGTTGATGCCACATAGGTGTGCATTATTTTTATACCAGATAAAAGTCTACTATCTTGTATACATGCTGTATCAAGACCAGAGCAGAAATAAGGGGGGGGGGGGGCAATTATAAAAATAATAGGCACTAAAAGTTGTCTTAACTTTTAACCAAACTTCAGTAGCAACTGGCATCACTCTGCAGACACTCAAAGATAGTATTCACAGGCTAACAAGCCAGCAAGAGCTAAATTTAATTTCCTGTCTGGTACATGAACAAATCTGGTGGACCTGAAGCTCCGAGTGCTCTTTTTGGTAGGGGGTAGAGATGGCATGAGCAGCAGCCAAATTGAGTCAGGTCGAGTCAAGTTCTTGGGTCTGCAGTGCTGAACAATCTAAGTGAGCTCATAAAGCTATGGCAAGCCCTGAGTGGAGAAAGCGTCAGTCACCACCACAGTCATTTCCTACAGCAAGCAAAACTTTGTCACACCCTTTTTAACCCTGTGTACTGTTGTATGTGTCTAATTTGGTTGCTGGCAATTTTTCAGGTAACATATAAAAGCCCAGTAGGAAAGAGAGGGTGAGAGACTTTGTCAGTGTTGGACTGACAGTGCGAGGATAAGGCTATTTCCTGGAGGCAGTATGTACCTGTGTAGTGTTTTTTTGCTTGTACTTACTTAAATGCACTAGTATGCATTGCATCTTCCAAACCAGGCTGGGCCCAGGTCTTAGTTTATGGCCCTTCTAAGGAAATCTCTGTCACTGCATACTTTGTGAAACAGGAAAACTGTGCGCGTGCTCAACTACAGGAAGTACAGTGGGTCAAAGTTTAACTAGTAGGGCTGTAAGCTGTAGTGGTTGTTTACAGCTGACAGTTATAACTAATTTGCCTGTACACACACACACACACACACACACACACACACACACACTGGGTAAGGCACTGGGTACACCCTTAGTGTCATTTTTCAATGATCAGTAATAAAAACACCGTGTCCAGTTAGCGACATCCAGTTAGGAATGTCCAGTTACACTTTCTTGGCCCATTGTTTTAGTATCTTAAAAAGTGATGCCAAGGGGTCCTAACCAATTGGCCATATGTGATAAATTGTATAGTCTTAGTCTTGCTGTCTGAACACTCATTCTGAGATCACAGCAAATACTTTTATTGAGTACAGTGTTATTATATCCAATAGATCCAACGTCTTCAGCAATAAAAATACAATACAAGTTGAAATGCTCCATAGTTTTCCATTTAAATTTAACCCACCTGAACCCCTTGTACTGCCAAATTTGAGACCTGAACCCAAACCAAGACCAGAGGCCATATTACTCTTTATTACATCTAATACTGAACATTACCTTGTCTGGCTAATGCATCGTATTGGCAACAGTCTGTCTCTTCCCCTTTCCTCCTGGCTATAGTGTATGCGTGCATGACATGCATGGACACAGAACATTGGAAGAGTCAGAGGGAGAAAAAAAATTATCAAGAGCTTACATTTAAAAAGCTTTACATGACAAAACAGCAGGGTCAGGCAACAGTTCTCAGTGCAGAGTCATGTAATGTAAATGTATAGCAAGTGTATGGGAGCCACTCCACACTGACAGCTTCTGTGGATACAAATCACGGGCCAATACTCACATCAGCCAGAGCCAACCCCAAAGCCACTTCAGCTGCTCACGTGTGTTTATCTTACTGTGACATTCTCCCTGTTGTTATGCCAAAGCCTCCCTCCTCCACCCACTTCCACTCCAACGCCACCGCATAGAAGATACCTGCTAAATGGAAAGAGAGACAGATTAATTTAATGGTGGTAGAGAGCTGAAGTGAAGCAGAGGAAGCGGGAGAGAAGATGAGCACACACACATTTGTCTGCTAACGCTGTCCCACTTATGAGAGGCCCTGATGTGACATAAGGGACGTTTGGTGCTGCACACAAATGTTAACCAGTCTCAGTGTTAGACAACAAGCTTAGTGTGTCAAGCGTGTGGGTCCGTGTCTTTAAATATGTGAGGTTTAGGTTTGAGTGTTTGTGGGCTTTACAAGAGGTTAAGGTTAGGGTTTAGTTTGTCACCATAATGAACAAATGTTTGCTAAAATATGTATTAAAAGTATCTGCAAACTGTTCACTGTCAAATTTAGCTCTTAGATTAGCTATTAGATTAATATCAACTGGCACCTAAAGATGAGATAAGGAAACCCATGTCCATTATGTTACATGAATTCCACACACTGTAAAACAGCACGATTAACATTGTTACGGTTTTGTTTTGGTGACTTAAAGAACTTGATGAAGGTTTGGGAAAGATGGTGGTTTTGATTCAATAATGAAAAGGCTGTCTTAAAAGATGCATTGACTTCAAAAACAAAGTAAAGGAGAATCACAAATCACAATTTCCCTGAAGGCACAGTCTTCTCAGTAGTGTCAGACTTTTAAATCTTTGCTCCTAAACATAAAGGTGGTCACAAAAATTGAAATAGAAGAGAGAAGAAACACATACAAACATACAAATGCTTCATATGCGTGTTAGACAAAAGTGTTAGACAGTGTTCTCCTCCACCATCATTAAAACACCAAGTGAGGGAATCCTTAGAAAGAATTCACTTCGTTCCTCTAATAGATTCCAGAGACTTTGAGAATCTATGACAAAGAGTGCTGAAGCTGTTTATGGGGGGTCCTGATGGTCAAACACCTCACTAAGATGCTTAATGTTAGGCTTTCCTTTAATTTGTCACCTATCACCAAAATTTGTGGAATTCAGTCAGATTTCTATAAGGAAACAGGGTTGAGCAGGAGTTATAGTATTGAAATGAGAAACATCTGTCCATCAAAATCTGTATCTGTGTGTGTGTGTGTGTGTGTGTGTGTGTGCATGCTTCCTCCCTTCGAACATGAACTCACACTGACCTTTTGTTGAAACAGCATCCATTCTTATGCATGCTGCTGCATGAACAGTAGATAGGACACAGTGTTAAACGCGGACACCCTGGGGTGCAGAGGCCACAGTGTCTCCCTTACAAACTGGCGGTCAGGTGCCCCTGGGCCCCGCAAAGATGCTAGCTGACTTGACATCCACATGGAGCCATGTCTGCTCCACGTCTGTCTGAATTAGGGTTTCAGTCCTGGGCCGAAACGGCTGACAATCTGCCTTACCTCGGGGGAGGCCAGTGGAGAGGTCAATATGCTCAGATGATTCTCCCCTTCTGTGCAGAGCGAGTGGTCCTAGCTTTAGGATATTTAGTGACACAGAGGAGTGTTTACTGGCACGATTTTCTCGATGTGTCCCCTGCACCTCAAACGATGAGATTCTCATCGGTGCAAGTGATGACTGATGGCCGTGGAAATATGAAGCAGCGTCCTTGACATTAAACAGATGCTGACCAGCAGATCACCATGAACAGGCCTCCAAGGTTTTGGACTCTCATTCTACTGTATGTTCCATGAAGGGTCTTACTGTGTGTTTGTGTGCGTGTGTGTGTGTGTGTGTGTGTGTGTTGTCCAAAGGAGTTTGTGGAGGCTTTCCCTCTGAAGTGTCAACCTCCCAGAGAGAGGATCAAGTGCTAAGCTGGGGACTCAGGAGCTCAGTGCCTGGTGTGTGTGTGTGTGTGTGTGTGTGTGTGTGTGTGTGTGTGTGTGTGTGTGTGTGTGTGTGGTAGTGTGTCCAGCAGCCCTCACTTGTGGTTTTAGGGATTGAGGAAGTGATATATCCTTTTATCTGTTACTGTGGATGAGCACAAGCCTGACCGGAGTCAGCCCCGCAAGGCCAATCCACACACTTAAAGGAAGGATCAGTGTGTGTGTGTGTGTGTATGTGTGTGTGTGTGTGTGTGTTTGGGCATATAAAGGTGCATGACAGAGCAGAGCCTTTCTCCTGAGTAGGAAGAGCAGAGTTGAAAGGTCAAACACACACGTGGGGGGTCAGTGAGCAGCCTGGCAAGCGGAACAGAAACACCATACACACAGTGTGTGTGCGTGTGTGTGTGTGAGAGAGAGAGAGACAGAGAGAGAGAGAGAGAGGCAAATGAAAAGTGAAAAACATTAAGATAACTGTGTGTGTCTGTCTTAACTAACTTAAGAGCTACTTTTAAGCTACTCTTCCTTGTATTACTCTATGAGCACTTACATTTGGCCTGTGTGTGACACCATACCTGTTTGTTTTTCAGTGAATTTCCAAACTGACCCTCATGTCGTCATGTGTATGCGATCTGGTTTTTAAATGACTGAAACAGCTGTTAACATAAAACTTGTGTCTGGTTGGTTGCGGTCAGTGTTTTTCAGTCAAGCCAATGGATTATGAAAGTGTGCATGTTAGATTATTAGATCACTTCATTTAAAAACTTTATTGAGGCACTAAGAGCTAAACGATGTGGTATTTTCAGAAAAAGAAATCAAAGGATAGAGAAAAGTACAAAAAAAAAATCGTAGATCCATGTACATTTTTATTTTTCTTATTTCCTGTTTCAGTAAACATGTCACGACCCCCTCGATTCATTTGATGACCTCTTGCATGGATCCTGACCCTTGGGAAGCGCTGGGCTAATGCATTATAAAAATAGACCAATGCATATACCTTTTGACATGCAATGAAACCAAACCAATAGCTGGTTTGAATGGAACTCTTTATTTTCTGTCAGAAACAACAGTATGCCCTTTATCTGGTGTTGACAGGGTCAATTTGAGAACTTGAATCTCTGAATTACACACCACCCTCTCACACTGTTGGTGGTGATGGCGGTGCTGGACATGCTGAATTTCCTCACTGGGAACAGCACTGTGTTTTTTTTTTTTTTATCAACAGCTTGTGACAAGAAGTCAAGCTGACAGTAGTAGGAACAGAAATGTGGTGCTCATAAGTATGCTACACAGAAAAGGAGAGAGAACAGGAGCACTGTAACCACAGATTACACTGAATTATAATGACACATAGAGAGGTGTGGATTGGGTTCTGCTCCAGCTGCCAAAGAGAAACCTGACATTGATCACTTCTGCTCTTTTTACAACATGCTGCATGTGTTGACATACAATGTTTTTGTGATCTGTATGGCACCAAAACCAATATATATATATATATTTAATTTATTATCTGTGTTCCAGATAATGTATATAAAGAAATGAATTGTTGCATCTAGTAAATTAAAGAAAATGGATGCAAAATATTGATATTTGCTCAGGATGAAGGTCTATTTGTAGTTGCATGAATGCCATTTAATTTTTTTTTTTTTTTTTAATGCAGAGCAACAACTTTACAGAGCAAAAAGACAACAGTCACAGCTCTATGTAACAGACTTTAAGAACATGTGAAACAATGTGGCAGTAATAGTGGTCATATACATACACACTGTATTAATACCTGTGACTAAGTAAACACCATAGCCACCCATTTTATAATTATGCTGTGAAACCTTTCTCTATCTTGACTCTATTTATAAAACACAGCAAGCTCAGCCCGTCAACCTACGCAGTAACGACAGAAGCATGACTTACATTTACACTTGGGATGAGGCGATCCTCTCTGCAGGAAATAAGGATGCACAGACAATGTGATTTTACCGTTCCTAATGTATTGTAGCATGGTTTATGTGGTTGTAGGAGGAGGCGGTTTATGTCAGGGGGGCAGAGCTACCTGACAACGCAGGGAGAAATGTGCTAAAAGGCAAACCGTGTTTGTCGTCGTGTTTTCACAGCTAAGATCTAAACTACAACAAGAGTCGGTGTTACTGTGAGGAGGAAAGAGCGACACAGATTGGTACCTCGTGGTCACAATCTCATCTCTCACTCTTGGCTTCTTCTTTGCTTTGCAGGTTCGTGTGCAGATTTGCAAGATCATTCATTATGATCCAGGACATTGACCGCAACTGGAAACCAACAATCTACCCGGGTATGAGACCATATGTACACACACACACACACACACACACACACACACACACACACGCACACAGGTGCACACAAACACACTCAAGTGTTAAATGGAGTGAAACCATCACTCTTTACTAAGTAGAAATTTCACTCATCTCTCCTCCCTTGCTCTCCTATCTGTCCATGTCATCCCTTACTACTCCACTTCCACATCACCCATCAGTTAGTCTCACACACACACACACACACACACACACACACACACACACACACACCTCTCTACATCAGCCATAAGTTTGTCCGACAGACACATAAATGTACGTCTCACATTCACGCACAACTCCTTTACATCACACGTCAGATCACCCCAGATTCACACACACACGCACACACACACACACACACACACACACACACAATGCATCACACATCAGTTATATCTTTTATGCTGAAGGAGAGAGGGGGTGTTGGCAGCGGGAGGGGTTGACAGGGGAGAAGAGGAAGTACACAGGAAGTACATTAGTTATCACTCCCATGTCTTCTCCACCTTTTCACTTCTTATCACCACCCGATGTCTCAGACCCCAGCCGAGCTGCTTCTCCTTCTCATCCCACCCCTTTCCTTTTCTCTTTCTGTCTCTCTCTTTCTCACACACGCGCCTCTAAAAATGACTTCCATGCTCCACTTTAGTGTCAGGCCCTAGGATCTAGATGACACTTGGCAAGCTGCAGAAGCCGCGAGACAACTGGATGAAATATTTAAATGAAAGACGGCAGGGGTAGAAGAGGTGAAGAAAGGAAGGGAAGAAAGAGGGAGAGAAAGGAATACAGGACAGAGGACGAGGGAAGGAGAGAGTGGCGATATTCAGATGGTGAGTAGAATGTGAAGGATTTCTTCTCTTGGCAAAGAGAGGGCCATGTGATAAGAAGTGCAGATGAATTGGCTTACATCTACAAAGTAGGCTGTAGAGAAATAAACCAATATAGTATGAGATCACATCGCTTTGTCTTGGATTCATCTGAAAGTCTCTGTATGTGTATGAGCACTTTCAGCACTGTGCCAGCTAAGCTGCTTAGAGGAGGGCAATCAATCTAAAACACAAGCAAATGAAATGTAACTTTATTACAGTCATTTTGTGACCTTAGAATTACACAGTTCCATCTGACTTTTATCCAAGTAAATGCTAATGCTACATGCTCAGCGACAATGCTAACATGCTGATGATTAGTAGGTATAATGTTTCCTCGATTCCTAGTCTTTGTTTAATGTGCTAGCATGCTAACACTTAATAATACTAATTAGTAAAGCAGAAGCTGCTAGGAATGAAAGCTTTGCAGGTATTTGGTTATGGAGGAAGTTGAAAATCTGAGCTGATAATGGTTCTTTAGGAACAGTCAGGTAATCACTAAACCAAGAGGAACATCCAATATTTGTTGGGATATTTCACTCTGAGCCACACATTTCAACCTCATAATGACACTACAAGAAAAGCCATCAAAGTCACTAAAAGTCATCATTTGAAAACCGTCAATGTCTTTAAAAATGTTGTGTCAGTGCATCCAATAGATGGTGAGATATTCCTCTGGACAACTAAAAAGCTCTGACATGACGCTATATTAAAAGTATGAGACTCACCAAAGTCATAGGAATGAATCATCTCATCTATGGATATTGATATCTGGTGCAGATAACAATAGATATGGCAGGTATTTTTCTTTTTAAACTATTTTGTATCGTTGGTTTTGGAAAGTACTACTCAATAATGATAATGCCAAATCACAGTAATCCATCCAATAGTTCTACAGTCTGAAAATAGAAAAGAGTTTATTTACAAAGTCGTTCTATGTCTTGGTTCTATAAGGTTCCAACTGCAAAGCCAATCACTGCTAAGACAGTACACGTGAGGACTAATGAAGTTCCACGTCTTTACTATGTTGCCTCAAGGCTCTGTGATTGAAGTAAAAGGAACCAAAAAGAATCAGAAGTCTTAAAAACTCAAAATTCATCCCCCCCCAGAAATTATGAATGCTAAATGTTAAAATGTTAAATGTTCAGCACAGAGAATGGTCACTGGTCCAACATCACAAACTTTCATGTATTTTGCGTATTTTACTTTTCTGTAGTATCATATCTGTAACATTAGCCAGTGAAATGTCCATTAAAATACATCTGAATGTTACAAAAATGTCGTTCAGGTGTCACTGAATGGATCTGGGATTTCACAGAAACATCAGTACTGTTGTTATGTTTGTTGTGCACAGCTGTCTGAGTGTCAGATTCATTCCTTTGAGTTCATGAAACTCCTGCTGCATCACACAGCAGCTGAAACGATAAGTCCGTCTTTAAATTGAGAGAGTGGTGTATGCATTGACACACGTAGCACAGCAGCCGTAGCTTTGGTCAGGATCTGAGGGGAATTAATGTTTTGTGTTCTGCTGCACATCTACACAGGTCAGCTGTTCCACACAGATTCCAGGTTTATGCAGAGGAACAGCCTGTAATAAAACAGCCTTTATGCAGCCCTGAGTTGCCAGAAGTCCAAGATAAGCCCCCCAGTGTCTGACTGAGGATTTCGCCCTAGATTTTTACTTCTAGCTTCTACACAGCTAATGCTAATGTTTGCTTGAAAGAATTCCTATTTTTATTGTTAACTTCATGTATTGTTAGTTAAGTCCAGACTTCTAAGAATCTTACATAATTGCAGGGTTCTAACGAGTTAATTGCGAAACATTTTAGTGATCTGATGCTAACTCAGCAGAGTTCGTGTCTGCTTAGAACTCATCTACTGCATCAGACACCAATAATAACAGGGACTGCATTGTCAGACTCTGACAGTGATGACTCAAGCTTTTTGAAAGAAGATGCAAATTTGTGAGCAGAAAAGAGACCAAAACAACACCAAAAGGAAGAACAGCAGAGAAGACAAAGTGTAAATGTAAGACAGAGAGCATCAACAGAAAGTAGAAGAGAAATAGAGAAATTGCTGTTTTTAATTCCGTTATTATCTACTGATTTATTTAAAAAAGTCACAGGGTATGTGTAACTCCTTTCAGCAATTCTTGATCATCAATTGATTATGTGTGTTAAAACAAACCAAGTCTACACTATATTTGTTTTCCAAATCATTGCTTTCACTTTAGCAGAGAGCCTTACAATTCCAAACAGAAGATTTGTTCTTAATATTGCTCACTCAGTTCATTCAATTATCCACTTACTGTAAAAGTTCTCATTATTATTATTTTTACCTACATGCTGGTGGTGCAGATGTTTATTTAAGGTGCTTGCATGCATGTTTTTCACTGTGTGAGTAACCTTTGTGCATCATCTGTATGTACATAATTGTACTGTGCTGTACCTTCAAGCATGCGAGCATGGGTTTGCATTTGTAGAATAATTTATAACTTTATTACTGACTCCTGATTGCTCCCACCACTGTGAAGTCCTGCTTGCAAAGGACTGCGCTCACTCCCAAGCTGGACATCAGGCCTGTCTGTCAAAGATGTGGGGGAGTTTGTTAGGTTGTACAGGCAACAAACTTAATTGTGCAGCGACATAAGTGAATCAAATTTTGCTGTGTCCTGTAGTGTTTAATTAACTGGAAAAAAGTCAATAAAAATGATGATTTGAAAGGCGTTATGGAAGTGTGTGAGTTTGTATTTTACAGCAATCCACTGCATAGTACTTCATTTCCCTTGTGTGCAGAAATGTTGTCAGGGATTTCAGAAACTGCTCCAGCTTTTGTTACTATAAAGTCACCATGAATCACAGATTTATTAAGATGATTCCTTAAATAAATTGCAAAAAGACAGTAAAATATAGAACAAATATGTAGTCCCTGCTGGCATCACAAAAAAGCAGGGCCTGTCAGGTTTCAGACCACCTTCAGGTCATATTGAGTCAGGTGAAACACACACGCATGCAAAGTGGGAGAAAAAAGGGGCAATACGTATGTGTTTTACTTTCATACTAACAACAGTTTCCGGTTATTGTAGCAAAAAAAAAGAGAGAGAAAAAAAATCATGTTCTTCATTATTTTCCAGAACAGATTCTGCACGCAGCAATGAAAATGCTAACGTATTGCCATCCAGTAGTTCAGAGTAAAGTATTACTTCAAATAAACATTCTGCTTCCCAGTGCCGGGCTTGGTGAGTAAATGGAATGGAGAAGGAACAGAGGGGTTTTCTCCTGCACTGATTGGGTGCAGATGTGAGCTCCAGTCTGGGTTTGGTTAAAGTCCCGCTGCCAGGAATATTCGCAACAATTCAATAAATAGAGCTGTTAGGAGCAAGGCATTTCCTTGTCACCATGTCAAGGTTTCAGAGCGGATGTTTCATATTGGGTGTTTTCACTCTGCCATTTGTGTATTTAATGCTTAGCTTATACACTGAGCTCAATATAAAACACTGTAACTCAAGAATGCTGCTATTGAAAAATTGCAGGGGCAGATTAAACTGCATATTTAAACTTGAATTTTGACTTGGATTATTAATAATGGCTTTTGAATAGTGATTCATGAGATTTTGAACTTAAGGTTTTTGATTTTTTAACAGTATTTAGACACTCAGCAGTAGTATGGGATGCAAAAGCATGCCAGTGAAACCCACACTGATAATAATTCTAGGTTTAACCCACCTTCATAATAATAACAATAAGAAGCTTTTATTTTCTTATTTTGACTTTGAAACAACAAAACTGATCAGATCAGGAAATCAATTACATATAGCACATCAGTGACAGTGATTTTAACCCTTGATTACCAATAGATTGTACAAGTATTCATCTGTCTGCCACATTTAACTCCAATAGCTCAAATAATTTGACAAAAAGTGTCTGAGGAATATGAAACTATTCATGTAATTGCTAAGAAGATTTTAATGTTCGCCTACACACATATAATAAAAAAAAAAAATATATAATGCCAGCATTTTTCCAAACCCTAAACCCACCATCTGCACACATATTTTCAGGAATACTGGAATTAAGTGCTTCAAAGGAATGCTGCCTAATTTAAATGTTTTTATTGGTGCAATTCAAATCCAAAATCTGTGTTTCGTAAATGAAAAATAATTTCCCAATAAAGTGTGCAAAGAAAACAAAATGTTGCACGTTTGCTGCACAGGTGGAGTATTTAAGGTTGACTTCATCTGCACCAGCATCATATCCGCACACATATGCATTCAGCACACTCTTGTCCTCATCTCCTCCATTGCTCCTTCACAGCTCCCTTTCACTAATAATCTGCCTTTGCTTTTCCTCCCCTCTTTCCTCCCCCTCTTTTCCTTCCTCCCCTGTGCCCATCTGCGAAGCGATCAAATCATCGTATGGAGAAATCCTGGTGATCCAAGGGGGCCAGGCAGAAAGGTCACGGAGAGAGTCCGTAAAATGGATGAAGCCTAATGATTAGCTCAACCTTTACCTAATCAATAATCATTTATCCAACAATATCACCGGCAGCCATAGCCCCATTTGCCATTAACCTCAGCGGTGAGGAGAGAGGCAGTATTGTTTCCTCTGGCAGCTTTACAGCACTCAGATGAGTGGTAGGGGCTGGGATGGAGGCTTAAGGTTGGATCTCGATGGCTCAGATCCTATTAAGGGACTGCAGGTATTTTAGTGTAGCGGTGTCATATAATTACCCTTTTGAATGATTGACTGTGACACGGGCTGTTGAAATGGTAGAATCAGATGGCCTTTTTATTAAAGGATATAATAATAAAAAGGTGTCTTATGGACATTAAATTAATGGATGCGCTATTGAAATTATGTTAGAAACACCAAAATGTGTCATTTGCTCCTGTCAAACCAAACTTTGCACCAGAATAGGTCCTTTTTTGCCTTCAGCAGCTCCATGTTGCGTTTTTGCTGCATTTTTAAGGAAGAAAATAAATAATATCTGTGTGTGTTTAATTCAGCTTTTATTGCTTTTTACAGCAAAACACTGAAAAACGGCAGTCTATTCTACGACACGGCAAACATCTCTCCATACACTCCCTCCTTATCTCTCACACACACAAGCAGCAGCAGCAGCACTTGTCTCCTCTGTGTCTCCATGATGCCATCTTCATCATAACCTCTCCCTCTTTATTGCCTTTAATGACTCCCCTCTCCTTTCATTAATTCTTTATTGATTCCTCCTGACGTTGCCTGAATTATTTTCCAATTACAGCAAATAAAAGAAAAGTAAAATCTATTGCAAATACATGCCTGCACGTGTGTGTGTGTGTGTGTGTGTGTGTGTGTGTGTGTGTGTGTGTGTGTTTATGTATTTACAACAGAATTTAGCTAACTGCTAATTTTTGCGGCACCATTTGGTCCATGGATTTAGTTTGTGCTCAAACACACACACGCGCACACACACACACACACTCACACACACACACCCAGACTAAGCGGAATGTGAATGTGACGGCAGAGAAAGAGTGGTAAAAGGTCACAGGAAGCTAATGGCTCCAGCTATCTTACATGGAATAAGTTCAGACACTTTGGACAGGCTTGTGTGTGTGTGTGTCACAGAGGAGTCGGGGCCAGACGTGAGCGGAAAACAACACACCGGAATCACACACATCCACGGAGAAGTTTAGAGCCACACAATTCACAAGGGCAAACACACACGCGAATACATATTACACATAACGCAACGCAAGTGTAATTACGGACTCTGTTAATGTGCTGTTTTGAGAGTGTGAGTGATGGTACCGATACCAGATAGGTTCAGTTGCAGAATTAGCCTCAGAGGTCCATCAGATGGCTGCAGTTAATACCCACAGGTCATTAATTTCAACAATTATTCACCTTCATATCGCAGACACATATCGACTCTTGTTTTTACGCCTCGGCCTGGGTTGTCTGATGGTGCACCCAAAAGGGCAATGGGAAAATAAATGTATTAAGCATGTGCATGTTTTTGTGAGTGTATTGAGGATGGACATAGATTTTTACCTGTAAGGGAATCTTGAATTGTTTATTATGTACTGTACAGTGCAGCGGCTCCTCTGTTGTCCAATTAGATCGCATTACTCTGAGGCAGTGTCAGAGAAAGTGATGGTTAATGATGTAAAACACGATTTAGATGGGCTTGATACAAATGCACAATGCACCAATGTGCATGTGAAGGTTTTTTGCTATCAGTCACATTTAACTCATGACTTAAAAATGAGCAGCGAGAGGAAATTAAATTAACCTCTATTATGCACTTACCTGACAAGTGTTTTGTTGTTCTGTTGTTTCCTCTGTTTTTGCAAATGTGAGCCATGTGTTATCTGCTTTGTATATGTCTGCACAGCACGGTATGTTCTGACCTCTTACTCCAAAGTGCCTGTGTGCTTGTATTTACAGTACGTCCACCACCGTGCATGCATGCCTTTGCTAGTGTGTGTTAAATTTGTCCCTGAGTGTGCATTTGTGCCTGTGTGTGTCCTGACCTCTCCTGCCCTCTCTCTTCCATCCCTCCTTTGAGAGTGTGTGATATACAGAGCTCTAATTGTCAGGTCTGGCCCCCACATTCCTCGCCTCGGCCAGCCTACCAACACTGTGTCACTTTAACAACCGCGAATTATCACCGCGATGGAGATCTCGGCTTCACAGAATATAGATACATTTCCTTCAATAAATTGCCCCCTCCAACCGCAAAACCACACACACACACACACACACACACACACACACACACACACACACACACACACAACTCACTACCTGTCCGCAACCCTTCCCCCTCCTCCCTCACATTCAGTGCTGTTTGACTGACGTTTTTACCGCAACATTATTGCATCTGCCTCGAGATGGGAGATTCGTTGCCATACCAAATGTAGCTAAAGTATCCAGCTAAAGGGTGATGAGATGAATCTAACCCCTTGGTATCATTTGACCAGGGTTATTGATTGTCAGCGAGCTCAGAGGGATCAGACTGGGTTTCCCATAAAGTCAGCGGCGACGGTGACAGCAGACAGGAGAAGAGGACAGGGCATAAAGAGTACGATAATACGTATACATGCCCGGAGCCTGGGGATCGTTTCCTCTAATAACATCTGTTCTTACTTAATCTCTGCTCAGGCTACAAGCTGCTTCATCTTGCACAACGCATCAGATCCTTTTCTTAGTTGGACTGTATCCAAAGAGGATGTGTTTCATGCACTGCATTTATTCCTTTTCTGGCTGTGAAATGAAATTTTCTGTTGAGACAATAAAGTTTGAGTGAAAACAAAGGCAGAAGGTTATCTTTTTTTTCCTCTGAATGTAGTCTCTGTCACACTTAAGCATCCATCAGAATACAACAACGGATATCCCAAATTTCACTTTCCAAACCCCTAAAAACGAAGTATGTACAAGTGGCGAACAAAGTCGTCATCAAACTGGACCATTAGATCCCAGCCTGCCATGTGGTTCATTTTTATATTAGCGCTAAACAAAAATAATTCCAACCACCCAATCGGATGCAGCGTAAGTACTTCAGCATGGCCTCGCGAAGCAAAGCAGTCATCTTCTCCAGCAGACGGGATGCCACGTAAGTGTTTCAGTCTGTCTTTATAGAAGTCCAGGCCAGCTCCGCTACAGGCTCAGCCAGGACCGGGGGTTTGGCGTAATGAAAGGCAGATTGAAAAAGGCTCTTGATTGATTTCCTACATCTTGATTTGATATCCTGAATTAATTATTTGAACTTGAATAATATATAAAGGAAAAATAAATGTAGAACACTCAGGGGAAACAAGGAGAGGGCTTGAGTGCTGCCGCCGCCGCTGCTGAGGCTGCTGCACAGACACTATCTCGTGGTCAATCTTATCCCCTGTTGCTCTGGAGGAAAGTGCGTTTGTGTGTGTGGTGTGCATATATGTCTGTGAGTATATCCCATGTGTGGTGATATACACAGCTGTGGTACATATGTGTTGCAGTGTAGTTTTTGTCTGTGAGTGTATGTGTGTGTGTGTGATGCTTTGTGTCAGTGTCAGTCATTTCTGTCAGTATGCCTCCAGATCGTTGGTATACATATGTGTCTATAGTTTAGAATGTAGAGTGAAAATCAAGGTCAATTTGAAACCAACCTGGAATAAAAAATCAAAACATGGGAGAAAAAAAGGTTCTCAAGACATTATGTGAAAGTTTTGTATCAAATGTTGGGGCTGTGTCAAACCATTGCTCATGTGGAAACAACAAAGCAACACCAGTGCTCTGATGCTAGTAAGGCTATCATGTTTTAGGTCAGTAATGTAATGTAAAGTAATGTAAAAGGTCTTCTCATGGTGACCATCCCACAAAGAATTAGCACCTAACTCTGCAGTTTCCCTTAGCTCTGAGACCTGTTTTAGTGTCTTTTGGCTCATCATTTTTGGTTTTACAGCCCACAAACTTACCATTTTGGTTCAGTCTCGCTGCTCTCATCAGCATAGTTTCCAGCTGCAGGAGTCAGCTGTGATCAGCAGTTAGCTGATGGACATCGCTGAGTATTTAGCAGCTAAAGTAGCATATATTTCTCAGAGGATTTGGTAGAAACTCAAACAAAGCTAAAGTGAGAGTGGATACCAGATTTGTCAGGTGACTAGAAACAAGAATGGTAATGTTGCTCTGTCTCTGCTGGATGTGGAAACAGGTTCTTGTTTGATAATGTTTTTCATAATTACTTTATAAGGTGTTCAAGTTATTATTATTACAATTTTCTGAGATTTTATAGACTTCTACAGTAACCAATTACTTGAAAACTGAAAAAGACAGTTGACAATGAAAATATTAGTTTGCTGCATCTCCAAATCAATAGTCAGAATAAACTCAGGATTTTTGAATGTAGCAAACTTTTTGTTCTGCATAAAACCACCTTAAAGTAACCACGCTATGTGCGTGACACCAGATGCCACTTCTCTAATTGATAAAACACGAAATCTATTTTCGCTCAACAATAGAATATTCTAAACTACAGTTTCCTCGGCATATAGCTCATTTCGTAGCACAGGTGCCAGGGGCCCAGCTCATTCTGTTGTGGCATCAGAGGAAACATTAAACACTCTTCCTGCTCATCTTCTCCTCTCAGCCAGGAGAAGAAGGATGAAGGGAAGGTGAGAGATGCTGAAGGAGGGAGGGAGGCTATCAGCTGGCTTCAATTGGACGACTATACTCTCCCTTTCCTCACTGCCACCTATTTTGTTCTCCCCCTTTCGCTGCTGACACCCAGATTATCATTAAAGAAGAGGACTGCCATGCAGGTGCTGATTTGCAGGGAGCTTGAACCAATCGATCTCAGAAGTTAAGATTAACAGTAAAGGCTTCAGACTCCCTCTTCTCTGTCCTCTCATTACCCTGTTCCCACCTCCTCTGAGTCTTACTCCCGATCTGTTGTCTCAATTTCCCTCCCTCCCTCCCTACCTCCCTCCTTTTTTTCTTTATATTTTAATCTAAGCAAGAAATGAAAGGGGAGGCCTTTAAATCTCATAGCTTCCAGAAAACTGTGGCAAGTATTCATTGTCGTTCTACTTTTTCCTTTCAGCCTCTCAGCTGGAGGCCTTGGCTCATGACATCTTTATATATGACGCCCTGCTCTCAAATTGCCACTGACGCCTTTAGATGAGCTGCACTGTGATCTCAGAATACCAAAACACCCCTGACAGATTTTTCTTATTGACACACGCTGTAACGGAGATCAGCCTGTGCACCGCCAGCCCAAGGCCTCACTCATCCCGTCACATTAAAAGCACCTACACTGAATATATCCACAACTGAAACAGCCATAATTACTCCCCGGGTATTTTAGGATAATTGTTATAACTTATGATAAATACTTTTTTCCTTTGACACAACCTGTTTTATGGCGAGGATCAGCAATGTCATAAAGAACTAGGCACAGCTCTTAATCATCGGGACAAATACACCATTAACTTTTGAATTCATTTCCTGAATCTGCATCGGCTATGGTAAACTCTTCCTCATTACGGAAGCAGATGCTTTAAAAGCCAGACTGGATGGGATCAAAGGCCAGCGAGGGAGAGAGCGACTGGCTCCCTTGCTTGACGCTTTAGCTCATTTTCATTATCATCCACTGACTAAAACATCTATCGCATTATGCATTAACAGTTTAAAAGCTCCTCTTTTCTCCGGCCTCTTGAACACCTTTTCTGTATTAGAGGATGTCATCATGGCCAAAGTGTGGCAGAAAGCCTCACGTCAAGTCGATCAAATCATCTGCACTAATGATGACAACTCTGGGAGTTGGTTTGATGGTAAAAACAAAAAAGGGGAAACACACACAAAGGCAAGAGAGGTGTGTGTGTAGATCTACACACACATACTAAAACACACAATTGCTATCTATTGTCCTTTAGTAGCCTTAGAATTGCACTGCAAAGGCGTGTACATGTGCGTGCCTGTGTGCTGGGCAAAGGCCGGAGAGACAACGAGGATGATGGTAATGTATTTTTCTCCAAACAAGAAAGATTGCTGAATCCCTGCCTCCTGGAGCAGGGGGGCTGCGGGGGTGGGGGGGTGGGGGGGGTGCGTTGTGATGCTGGAGATTCAGGTATATGGATGGCCTAAGGAGGTTTCCATCATTCATAAAGTGCGGCCACCGTACGCGCCCTGACGTCGAATTGATCTTGCAAAAGAAGCAGGGTGGCAGAGCGACCACTTCATTAGTCTCCCTGAGCTACAAATCACCTGCTAGTGCTGCGGCACTCAGAGGGACCGGTGTTACCTTCGCTACATTACTATAGCCTCAACAGTCTAAAGTGACCGGCCATTCACACAGCCATTATGAGTGAGTTATGTGGCAATGCAAAAATATTCTCTATACATCTAGTATTACTGTGGGTCACTGTCAACGCTCCAACGATAAATGTGCCAGCTTTAAGTGCGGCATAATCCACAAGTAAAATGCTCTGCAGCTGGAGGCTCATTTTGCTTTTCCGGTATCAGTTTGTGTAACTGCCTCCACTTGTGAAATGTTTTAAAATCAGTCTTTTCATGAAATTGTTGCTCAAATGGTTTGTTTTCTTCAGTGGAATATGATGCAAGTGCAAACTAGGCTGCATGGGGCAGTTTCAGATTTTCGTTCCATGCAATTACAAATTGTTCAGGATTCCACCTCAGAGATCATCCAGGAATGTTAACAGGTGCTCAGTGTCCCAATTAGGAGTTTACACATTTTAGTCTATTGATTGATTGTTGTTCTTCGCTGTTACGTCAGGGTTTGAACATGAATGTAACAGTTTTGACAGAAGTATGTAAACATGCAAAATGGTGCATAAATACACAGAGTTTTGGCGTTGGCTGAGTGAGAAAGCGGTTCATGAAATTTGAAAGTTGAGGTCATTGAATACATTTTGTGTGAAAGCAACGAAATGTGATCTACAGTTTAGTCCACATCGGCTTCTGTTGTGATGACCGTGTGAAGATTTTTGGAAAAGTGAACTCAGTATTGTGAGTTAGCAACTTTTAAAAAAAACAAACAAAACAAAACTGTATTTCAAGCTGACTGAAAAAAGCACTTAAGCTTCATTAGCTTAATAAGCTAATGCAGGTCATGGGTGTTGCATTAGTAAACACCATGGTGAGACTGCAGAGATAGCAGGCCTGCTGAAATGATTAATATCACTGATAAGTGACAAGAGAACCATTACTACTCACTGATATACTCAAATATTGTTATTTCATTATCAGGTGACAAAAGGTAACATTCAACAGTGTCCCCATGATGAATCATTATAGACAGCAGCACACCTGATATCACATTGAATCATGACCAGACAGCACGTCACTTATTTTTATTTATTTATTTATTTTTTTTCCTGTTTTCTCCCAGTTTGGAACGCTCAGCTCCGGCTGCACTGCACTGACCGAGGGGTGACTCCAGCCATGTGCAACTTCTGTATGTCTGTGTGTCGTATGGCATGGCCTGCAATGAGCTGCATTGGGACAGTATGGTGTGGGAGGTTCACAGAGCCCCACCACGTTCAACCCACATGGTGCACATGCAGCACCAAGGAGAACCCTCATTGGCTTCGCCCCAGCTCTCGGTGGTTGATGAAAAACCTGTTTCCCTTAATTAAAATATTTTCCAGTAAGCCAAAATTAGATTTCAGTTCCATTTTCCTCCCTTGTTCAACCCATCACTTTTTTTTCTGTCTGTTTTGCTGTCTTTGTCCGCTACACAAATTTCATATAAACATCACTGACATTAAAATAAATTGCCATCCCAAATCCAAATCTGATCTGTCAACAACACTATCAGAGAATCTTTTTTATCAAAGATTTTTTTTATTTTTAAATTTTGGTTTGGTTGGTTTGTCGGAAAAGCTTTCTCGAAAGGGTTAGGGTTAACAAAAAAAAAAAACAAAAAAAACACGTGGTTGTGGGCCAGTTACTCTTTGGACAGACAGGACTGTAGCAGAACACTGTAGAACACTACAGCAATAACTGTGGAGTATAGTCATGATATTTGACTGCCCAGTATCCCCAAGAGTTACGTGAGATTTCACACCCCATGATTTATGTCCAATGACGACATTCAGCGCCAGAGCAGAAAGTGTGGAGGTCAGGACGGTGGATGGGAATGCAGCCCGTCCAACTTTTATGCAAGAGGCTGGAGTTGACCTTCCGTCACAGACTCATATCTAAAGTCTGGCTTTTTTTAAACATAACCACAATTGTTTTCCAACCTTACCCCAGTGCCTAACCTTAACAGTATTTTTGCCATGACCTCAGTCCTTCCCTAACTTTGACCATACCGTAACTGCCATACACAGACATTGCAGAAAGAAAGAATTTTCAAAACTTTGCCGATAAATGTTGCAAAACACTGTCATTAAATGTATTCCATGCTTTTGCAGAACTGTCCAACACTAACGTTGTTGCCTCGCAAGGGATACATTTGCAAACATATATATGGGTGGTGGCAATTTTGGGTACATGATAGCATTCTTATCGAAGTCCACCATGACCAATATCTGTTCAGTAATTGCGTGAGTGAAATCATGAATGTATAATTAAAGAAACATTTCATTTTGCTACACTATAAGCAAATGGCTACGACTATCTCCCACTGCATCTGCCCCCATGGTGGGTATTTAGGTTCTCATTCCAGAAAACTCAGGAAGCTGAATTAGTGGATGATAACTCAACTTTCACTTCAGTACTACAATTTATGAAGACAAACACCGTAGAAAGCTTTCATTCTTGTCTTTTTGACATCAGAGTGTTTGCTGAACACAGGCCTGCTACCACTTTGAATTTCACTACCACACCACATAATTAGTCCAATATTCTCTTTATACTGGCAGGCTCAGAGTAATGATGCCAAGCAGTCAGAGGGAAGATGGAGCACTCACTAAGGACTTGGTTTGTGATCTCTGAGGAGGCAACTTCACAAAGGCAGGGCAGAGCAAAACAAAGTGCGAAGGCCTTCCATGTACACAAATCTTGTCAATGGTAATTGATTGCTGCTGGTCACCCGCACAGGACCCGGGACGAAATCAAGTGGCTTCTCCATAAAACAATGTCAAATATTGATGATATTTCTCTTCTCTGCCTCTAGAATGAATAGCCTCATCCTCCCTGTAGTTTTGATGAATGTTTGTTATTGCCTTCTCCTCTTGTTGTCTTTCTGTTGTCATTTTCAGCAGCTGCTTGCTGGAATGGAGCAGTGGTATTTTCTGCATTTTTACCACTTCACAGCAAACAAAAGCAGCACTGATGTAATAAAATTACTGATTTAACTTGACAATGATATGAACTCAATTTAAATGAAACTGTTGTTCTCCATGCTAAATCTGTGTGTGCTTCAAGGGTAAAACCAAATTTTGACTTACTTGCTGCCATGTCCTTGGTCTTGCCCGTGTCTTTTAAAGGCTGAGATCCCTTTTTGTTATGACAGTCGTCTCCCTCAAACAAGACACAAAAGACATTGTGCCATGCCACAAACACAGTTTTGCCACTACAGAGGCAAAATAGTTGAGACATTTGACTTGGAAATACCCAAAGTGAATTCAATGCCTCTCTGGCTTCTCTCCGCCTTTTTTTCCCTGTTTCATCTGTCAACATCTCTCTGCTCCTTTTTTAAAAAACAAACTATTCTCTCCTCTCTTATTGTCTGTTTAAACTTGCATGGCCCTCCCACAGCCTTCCACACTCTATTCCCTCAACTGTCAGTGTGAGAGGTCTAAAAGCTCGTCTGGTCCACTGTTTCACATCAGAAACGGTTTGTGTGTTTGTCAGTTCTGGGTCTCTGGGAGAATGAAACAAGAGAGACAGAGAGGGGGAAAAAACAACATATGGAGTTTATGATGAATGTCGGAGGGGACAGTACATGTTTTCTGTGATGATGGGGGAGTGGGGGATTTTGGGAGACACACTGAATATCACACACACACACAGTCCAGTAGACACACACACACACACACACATTCTGACAGCCTGTCTGACTTGTGTAGCTTAACAAATGCATCAGAACGATAGGCATCAATTATTCAATCCACTTGGTTTTGAAAAGTGTGTATCTGTGTGCATTTGTGCATATGTGCATGAATTGGGGTTGGGGGTGGTGGTGGTGGTGGTGGTGATGATGGCGCCGGTGGTCGAGAGGTCAAACATGTCCCTCAAGGTTAGGCCCATTTGGAAAGCGAGGCCGGGCTAAACGCCAGACAGCAGCGATACGGGAGCAGCACTGGTCCAAGGGGAATTTGGACTACGGGAGTGGAGGGATTTGCACTGAATACTTTGGAGCCATGGAGGGCGTCGGGGGTGGGGG
>JBBMOE010000001.1:27649405-27686104 GCA_037975065.1 Chaetodon trifasciatus | reverse complement strand
GGCTCAAATTGTACTGATCCTGCATCAGGGGAGAACATGAATGTCCCAGTGTTAGCATCTTCTCACTGCTAGTTTTACTAAAACGTCTGAAATCTCTGAATTGTTTACTCATTTGGTATTATCTGCATGTTTAACACCCAAAAGATTTTGTTAAAGTACATTATTGTATCATCATTCACAGGTGTCACATGGCAATCATATTTAAAAATCTGTTAAATCTGTCCTCAGTAAATAGAGCATGCAATCAAAAGCACAAATGTATACAGTCTATTGTGACTGTAATACAATTGTCACTATCAGTATGATTTTCCTCTTTTGTACAGGGCTGAAATAGACATATTGTGTTGTGGCCACTATTGTTTTTGCTATATTTGCAATATAAAGAGTATCAGGCTTCAGCTCCACAACATATTGAAAATCCATTGTGGTACATTACAGACACAGAACATTTTTTTCCACATTGGCTTTATTACACCAGGATGTGATAAGAACTATCATCACTCACATTGTGCCTATGATGCACTTAAAATGGTGCATAACCACTGGGAGTATTATTTTAGTAGTATAATATTTATGTGTTAAATACCATGCAGATGATTTGAATTATTTCCTTGTCATTGTTTACTTGTCAGCAGGTGTATATGAAGACAAGTTCACACATTATTCACAAGTCAAATTATTCAACAATTTCTACTTTTCTCACACCAATGTGAAAAGAAAGAAAAATGCCCTGAGACACATGTTGCTAGGACACAAGCTCCCGCAGTGGTAGCAAGCTGTCTTGTTTGTGCAGTGTATATGTGTGTGAGTGTTTAAGGATATGCATTTATTTGTGTATGTGTGTACGTGTGTGTGCGTGTGTTGGAGTGATAACCCGCCAAGGAGACTCAAAAGAGGCAGCTAATGGACTCCAACCGCGGAGTGCTTGTCACACAAACATTTCTGCTGTCACAGCAGTTTATCACACGTAACACAATGAGACACCCCCCTACACACACAAACACACTCACACACATGCACACACTGTCCCAAAGCAGCCATTTGTCCCAGCTTGCAGAGAGTGGATGGGAGGGGAGCAGAGCAGAGAACAAAGGAGAAGCGACAGTCAGAGAGAACAGTTGTGTTTTCACAGTTGTTTTAGCAAATTTGATGTGACAAAGTGAAAAAGAGGGCTTCTCGGCACCACACTGCTCCTGACTGAACACATGCCTGACCGTGTGAGGATATGGGTGTGGACATGGATCGTTTGACAGATAATAATCAGTTTTTAGGCTTTTATGACATACCATGATGCAATCAGTATGTTTAAGTCTAGAAGCACATAAGGATGGATTTCAGATGATTGGCAGGATTTTTGGTTTCATTTTTATGGCTCTAATCTGAATAAATATTAATATCAGTCTTTGCCAGATTATATCAGTTGAATCTTAAGTGCATCAACATGTGTGAGAAGGCTGTTTGTACATCTAGCAGCTTGTGTTGATCAGTGAAATAGAAGTGTCCATAATTAATGTCCAGTTTTAGACTCAGAAATGCCTCAGTGGCGGCACTCACAGGACAATATGATGCACTCACACAGCATGTCTCTGTCTCACGCATACACACACACAGAAAAAACAACATTTAAATGCACACATGCATGCACAAAACATGTATTACCTCTAAAAATGTAACACACTTGAAGACACAAACTTCAACTGATGCCCGTAATGTCTTTTATTAATTTTTCTCAGGAGGTAGTGATGCAGAATACGTTGTTTTAGTTTATTCCACAGACTGCAGGAACTTTAAGAAAGCCTTTTACATCAGCACTATAATAAAAGCAGAGATGAAGATGAGTGCAGTCTGGAGTTGAGAACTGGATTTCAGACAAACGAAATGACTTTCCTGTAGGTACATGCACATCATGTGCTGACACTATCTATCAATGAGCCCTTTGACCAACAGTCAGCAGTTTGAATTCTACAAGTGACTCCTGCTGCAGTATCCTTGAAGGCATCTTTTTGCATATCATCACAGAGACCACAGTGTTGGTGAAGACCTGCAGTATGCCTCCTGCCTGCAGGGTGATGAGGCTGCTTAAGATGATACAGTACCCGATAGACATATCATTGAAACTATTAGAGCAAGTGCAGACCCCTCATACTTTGCTTTGTGAATGGATGAAAGCACAGATGTAGCTATTGTTGCACAATTTCTTGTTCATACAAAAAATCTTTAAAAGAGTAGGTGGGGGGAAAGGTTTTCTGGAGCATAGGGCCATTGGATAAGGCATTGAATTTTAGATGAGCTCATTGACTCAGATGAAGTTGACCAGTCAGTGGCACATATCACACAGTAGGCTGCCCCCGTAATGAAGCCTAGCGATGGTTCTTATCAGAGAGAAAGCTGAGAATATACTGAGGTTGCCGCTGAATTTATTGCAGAGGCACTTGAGGTAAAACTGGTAGATAAGGAACTCCAACAGGTCCAGAATGTTGTAAATACAGAAAATCACAGGGTTTTTGATGCTCTATGCACTTAGAAGAGTGCCGGATTTTGAAGTCTTGGTCCTTTCAGTAAGTACATGTATACAAGCTGAAAGAGAATCTTGCAGCTTTTTGAGCACTTTTACTTGTCACATGAATTAGGATATTTTCCTTTATTTGATATCTACCAACATCTAATTGCACTCAATAGGCACAAAGAGACACACTATGTCCACTGTAAATGGAGAGGATGATGTCCATTTTGGACAAAACAAATTGAATAGTAGCAGCAGCTTTTAGTTTAACTATAAGCTGTTGGCCAGTAGTGAGGGGTAAAATCGTGTTCTTCCACCTGAGTGCACAGATCACCCTGATCAGGGCCTCTGATCCTAATCTGATTCCCCCAAGTGCTTGAACCAACTTTAATTTCAAGTCTCAAAAGGACTCATGATGTGGACTGGTAGGTTGATAAATGATGACAAAATCAAGCTATTGCCTCCGCCTCGACTTTGAACACAGATTTCATTAGTCAAACACTTATTTCTGACAGCAGAATTTAAGCAGAAACAATCCAACACAGCTCCTGTATCTGCTCGGCTCTGTCTCAATTCAGCCTTTGTGAGGAAACATGTTTCGACCAGAATAAACAATGACTGAAATGACATTAACATAAGGTGAGGACATTTTGGAGATCCTTGATGTAAAAAAAATCCCTGATATAAAACCTTAACACCGTCAGATCTACACGAGAGATGATAATCTGCATCAAGTGTTTGAAACGTCACAAAGTAATCCACACACTTTTATCTGATCTGCTCTCATATCTGGCTTTTCCATCTCTCCCTCCTTCAGCTCCCCTCCTCTCTCTGGATCTTTTTCCTCAGTTTCATTTAATGCCCCCCCCATCCCCCCTCCCTGACCCTTCATCTCTCTGTCCTCTCTCTCTCACACACACACTCTTTCCATGCCTTTCTCTGCATGGCTGGGCTAATTGAGTATCTAAACAAACTAATTAATCATGGGCGTCCAGCGAAGACGGACAGGTCCAGAGAGGTGATGCTCATCAAACTGCCCCCCCCACCCATTTTGTTTCCTTAATCCCCACTTGCAGTTTATTTTGCTGAATGCGCACTTTCACTCCCCCTCTCCTCTCCTCTCCTCCCATCCCACCCACCCTCCCCTCAAATCCCTTTGCCACAGCCAAGGTTATACCCGTATACACACTCATTCACTATTTATGATTTTGCATAGAGGATAAGTACCCCCCCCCCCATCCCCTTTTCCTCTTTTCCTCTTCTCTTAGAGTCAGGGTATCTGGGTACATTAATCAAAAATAATGAATAAAATGATCAGCCTGACAATGTGGCGAAGCCTCCCTCGGTTTCAGGAGGATAACCAACCAACTTTATTAATCAACATTTCCTGATTAATTGTTACAAAGTGTCATCCATAAATTTACCTTCATTTTAATAGTACTTTGGCCAACACTAACAATATCCCCCGTGACCACAGATTTATTGAGGCCTTGGCCGATTTGAGAGAGGAAAAAAAGAGAGAGGGAGAGAGCGAGACTGAGCTAAAGAAAACAACATTCCCTTTAACAATGCTTTGAATGCAGGCCTGAGACTGTGGGTAGATTTGCAGCTCCTGAACACTTAGTCTTCAGAATTGGCCTAATGGCAGTTTGGTAGCTACAGCATGCCCCCATGGAGCTCTCTCTCTCTCTCTCTCTCTCCTCTCTCTGTATCTCCCTCTTTCTCCTCTTCCCCTGATAAGGTGAGGCGGCGGAGTAAACCATTACGGGTGACAGTTTCACTTTTCTCCCCCTAATTACTTGTTCCTGCCCATGTGGCATTTCTTAGAAAAATTTGTTGAATAATGACCGGCATTAAAATGGAGGCTCTTAAGAATTTATATGCACTGGCTTAATTCATCATGTACTTTCTTTATCTCCTGTGTAGATTTATATCCCGGCGTGTCGCAGGGCCCTCTGCCTTGTGACAGGGGCCGTCATCTCCTTAAGGGCACGGCATGTATATCAGTGACCCCCCTCACCCACCCACCCACTGCTGCTTTCCATCAGTGGGTCTCGCTAGACAGGTAGGGTGGAGAGCGCTGGGAGCGTTTGTTTCTCTTGTCGTTCGTCTGTAAAGCAGTGTCATAGACTCCCGTGTTGGACTCCCTGTTTTGCAAGTGAGTAATCCTCTCCTCACCAGGAGGATATTTTTTTCCTAGGATGCTGACGGAAATTTATTTTGTCCATCCAATAATAGCTAACAAACATTATTGATGTCAAACCCAGGATGGTTAGGGTTAGGGTTTAGGTAGGGTGTTAAAGGGTCATTTCCTGCCACATTTGGACCAGCTTTAAACACTTCTGCAGGTTTGTCCCTTTGAATCCAGCAGAAGTCACAAGTGTCTCGATTGCACTGAAGACATCAAAATGGGATATAAACATTTCTAAAATACTAATACTCATGAATTCACATGCTGCCTCATTTGAATACAATGGCTGGCATACGCACATGTATAATACATGTTTGTATTTGTGTGCACATTACACCCCCACCTCCCTATTTAAGTCAGGCATTAAGATGATTTATGTACATTATCAGGAGAAGCGTTCTGAGAGCCACCTACAGCCTCACCTTTATTACTGTTGTTTTTTATTATTTCCGTAGGGTAATTCACTCCATGCTCTCTGGAGCATACCCATTTGGGACAACTTTGCACTTTCAAGGACATCATGGTGGGCATCTACTGTGAAGAGCTCCAATGTCTGAATGGATGGCAGTGACCTACAGATAGCTCCATTCAGTGCTTACTCTTCATTGGTACAACATATTAATGCTTTAGTGTTCTTCCACTCAGATTGTGACTTTTATGCAGGAGAGCAGAGTTAGCATCCAGTCGCAGACCTGCAGTTAACACTGATTGATTTTTTTTCAACTGTAACAATGATCCTTCCCGAACTTTAATCAAGAATTTTACTTGCCTTGCCATTTACCCTAATGATGACTTAATTGCCATAACCACGATCTTTCCCTAAACCTAGCCACACTGAAGTTGCCTTGTACTGACATTGTAGAAAGCAAGATTAAAAAAAAAAAAAAAAAAAAAAAAAAAAAAAAACTGTGGCATTGAATATAACCTGGTATCCTCCAATATTATCTCTTACATTTTTAAGTACTCAGTGTTGAAAAATGGCTCATGTGACAATATTATATATGTTATATCATAAGATTGTTATTACTCATCCTAATGTGTAAACAGTATTTTAATGTTGTACTTGCATGAGCTGGAGCTCTTTTTTAATAATGAATGAATTTATTAAGTATGAATGAATCAAGTGAGTGTCTGTAAAACTTCAAAATTTAGTGATAGATGTTTTGTCCAACAAATAATAATCAAATAAATAGAATAATGAAAGTTCCAAGGGAAAGCAGCAAAATTCTCACATTTGAGAAACTATGATCAGTATAAAGTATAAAGTAGTATAAAGTATAAAGGTGCAAAAACACTGTACTTGAGTAAATGTACATTCCACCATTGTTGAAAGTTGACTAATTTGCCTGAATATTGTCTGGTTTTGTCATGATGTGTAATAGCAGTTGTAATTTGTCTTTCTTTCCGCTGATTGTTACAATTTGAAATTCATTGGAGAACTGTGCTAAAAATAAATAAATAAATCAATAAAAAAACTGGTTGTGCTCCAGTCTTGCTGCCTACCTGCCACGTTGTCTAGAATTCAAGCTCCATTCCTGGACAGTAAGAGAAAGCAAAGACCCTCTGATGGGAACTTTAAGTACTGCACAAAGTCCCAGTAAGCAGCCATCCTGTCTTCCTGCACCAGTCACTGATAACGCTACATTGATATTTCCACAAATAGTTCATTGAGAACTGCTTCAGTGACTGAACACTGACTTTATGTGTGGACAAACAGGAACAATGTTTGAGTTTTCATATTCAAATTGATTCAGTTTCACTGGGCTACCTTCATAACACCACCAACTGACTCAACAATCAAGCAGCAAGTGTTTCAGCTTCCAAAACCCCAACTCAGAAATAGTGCATGCCTACTTATTCTATGATTTGCCTTTCCTTCTAGTTTTTAGTGAAACCACTTAACACAATCCAGGATTAAATGTACAAGCCCATATAAAGCATATGCAGTATGTGAATTATATAAATTGTCCTCAGGTACAACCAAGCACAGTGTGGCCTGTCAAATTAAAGAATCCCTCCAGTGACAACATTTGTCTCTATGCTGAATGTGAGCTGTGATCCGATTAACCAACATGTTCTGCTTTTCACTTTGGGTGACCTCAGGCCCTTTGGGCATCTCTATGCTAATTGCATGCAAATTACATAATAGCTGACATACTTTTGATTTGAACATGAAATGAGTGATATTGTACTGCAGTGGACATCTATTCTTAACATGATATAAGAGCAGTGGAGTACATCTAAGCTGCCAAGTAACAATCAACACACCCTCATACCTAAATGACAGTAAGTCGATTGATGACTCCCAAAACAGCGTTTATCGCCATTGAGAAGTAACAACAGCAAGCCAGTATGACAAAGGCAGACCTTTGTCGCACCAGACCTTCCTCCTCAGATTGCAAACATAGTTTTCTCAGGTTTAGGTGCTAAAACTACTTGGTTGAGTTGGTTCTAAGTGTTCTGTATGCGATGTGACTTGAAATGGGTCAACGTTGACTTTCGGTTTCAAACGAAACATGAATGTGCTGTCTGGTGAAAGTGTTTGTCTGACCCACCTCTTCCAAATGTGGCGTTTCTTGGTCTTTATATGATGTCACCTGACTACCTGCTTTGCTTCTGTCATAATTACTGCAACCATTAGAGGCTGCCACCCAACAACAACAACGACAAATATGGGTTGTAATGACCTGCTTGCAAAGTCGAACTGTACGATCATTTCCCTGGTGAGGACAGGCTAAGATCATACATATAAATTTGGTTTATACAAACCTTAGCCATAACCTTTGACCTTTTAAACACCCAACTGCTACCTTCTATCCTTTGCATTTACTTTGTAGGGCAGAATAAATCTAAATTCATGACTTGAAGAGTGCAGTCTTCCTTTATGAAAACAACATAGAAAATTGTTCCATAATTAAATCTACTGATAAAAAAAAATCATTCATCTGAAGTACTATTTAGCCACTCACACACACAGACACACACACACAGACACACAGACACACACACACACACACACACACACACACAAGTAGTAGTGCTGTATGTATCAATCAGGTATGACAGCGTTTAAGTGTGAGGCTGTGACATGACAGGAGCTTCCTGCCAGGAGGCTTGTCTTTCTAATGACAGCCACTGCTCTGGAACGGAGACAATCTGGGAGGCACACACACATACACACACACACACACTCGGCCTTTGCCTCGATCTCTCTCTTTGATAACTATCACTGTCAAGGGGAGACAGAGCCCAATGTATGACAATTTGTTCATTATCATAGTGAATAGATTTTCACAGGCTCCCCCGCCAGTCTGCCACTGGCGGATAGATGAATATCAAACAGGCCTCTCCTTTGTCCTAGGGGCCAAATTTAGGAAATAACATCTCATCCTACTCTCTGTACTCTATGCTGCCCCTCTCTCTCTCTCTCTCTCTCTCTCTCTCTCGAGAGAGAGAGAGAGAGGGGGGCCAGTAAAACCAGTGACACCTCAAGTACCCATCACTTAGTCCGATATGTGTGTGTGTGTGAGTGTGTGTGTGTAAGGACTATTACAGAGTACAGTACTTTTGAGGAGAAATTGCAAAATAGCTGAGATTTGAGAAAAATGCCCAAATACTATGCACATGAAGACAAACACACCTTGTGCAAAGTAGGAATTCGAACAATAATATTTTGATGCGTAATAAAAATGTATAAGCTTCTGCACAATCAGTGCATGAAGGTACTTCAACAGTTCCACAAGACAGCTTAAATCTTTGGTTTGAGGTTTTATCAGTAAGAACTTGTGTTGGTCATTATCAATGGATAATGGAAATGAGGATTTTATAAGCAAAAATTTTAAATTTTTTTTAAATTGGGAGCCTGAAAACTCTTCTTTGTCTGTATTATATGGGTATCAATCCTTTCACTAACTTTGTTTAATTATTTTCTCTCACTTCATCCTACTCCCTGAACCAGCTAGGCTCAGGTTTAAAAGAATAGCTCCTGGTGCTTTCTTTCTGAGAGTTAAATGAGAGCATTGATAGCAGCAGCTGGTTAGCATAGGTTAGCATATAGGCTAGACACAGGGTAAAACAGGCTACCTGTCTATCTCTGTCTGAGGTGACAAAATCTGCCTACCAGCACCTACCTCACTAATTAACATGTTATATTTTGTTTGTTCAATTCATGCAAAGACCAAAGTGTAAAGATGACAAATTACAGTTTTACAGGGGAGTTATGTGTCAGGCTGTTTCTTGACTTAGGAAATTACTTGAAGAGTTTTGCTAAATACTCAATTTGTAATGTGTGAACATCAGAGTTGTTTCCCAGTTTCTAGTCATTACGTTAAGCTAAGCTAATGAAACCAATCTTCTCATCCACCTCTCTGCAAGAAAGCGAATAAGTGTATTTTCCTAAAATGTGGAACTATTGATGATTTAACTATGATTATTTAACAAATTAATAGGCTGATTTATTGAGAATAAATTTTGGCTCATTACATGCAACAGATGGGACAAAATCCAATAATGTTATTCGAGCACGACCTTCTTAAGTGTGATTACATCGCTGTTTAAACTAAAGTACCTAACCTGTATTGTATAATATTGTAATAATAACACGTATTGTTTAGCATCTCTCAATATGTGGGTATATGGATGCTTGTGTTCTTATTTTCTACAGTGTGATATTAAATGTTCACTTGACTTTATATTGAGGAGTTCAGTTTTTCATGTGGAGCAGGTTTAGACCAACAGAAAGCTCCAGATTACTTTTACTGTATAGTTTCATAGTTGAGTACAATAGTGTGTTTTGTGACACCTTTATTTTCTTTTTCAGTGGCACATGAGACAGACTCTTAGTATTGGTATTGGTACTCTTGGTATTGCGTCCATCGAGGTAGCAAATAGGTGCACATGCATGTTCGGCCCTGCATTCTGCTGGATTACACTCAGCTGACCATGGCGGCCCGTAATTAAAACCTCTGCTAGGACAGCAGCAGGGTAGAGTTCCCAGAGCTGTCAGGACCTGGCAACAAAACTATACCTATTTCTCAAACACACACAGACAAAGACGGATGTCGGGTTCTGTTGCTTTAACTGAATATGTAACACACATGTTACATAGGGAAAAAAGAAGGAACGAGGAAGCAGAGAAAAGGATAATAAGGTCAGTTTTAAACCACTAGTTCATCACTCCTCCTCTTCTCTGTTTTCCTCACTTTGTCGTTTCGTCTTGTTTGTCCTTAACCTGAGCTCTCTGCTCCTGTCACGTTTTTCATTTCCACATTATTCTTTTCTTTCTGTCTCTCCAATATCCTCTCTGCATTGCATGGACCATATTTATGATTGTTTCTTCTCACTATTACACTCAGCCCATGAAAAAAGCCAGGCCAACAATCCCTTTTACCTACAAAGTTTTTTTTTAGTATGAGATAATTTATGAAAATGACTTTTTGCTCATTTTGTTTAATGTATGCACTTTAACAATTAATAATCCAAGCGCTGGGAGATTTTCAACTAAAGGCCATTAATTTGTATAAATCTGCCAAGCCCTGACAGCAAGAGATTTTTTAAACTGATCTGAGGGAAAGTGAAATTATTCTCTAGCCTCGGGTTAAATATTACTTTTCTCCAGGACTTCTCCAGGTCCGCCGGCTCCTCGCCAGTTTCTGACCTTGTCATTGATCTACCTCTCCCTCACTTGCTCTCTATATCCTTTTCTCTCACTGCGTTATCTGTTTGCATTATTTTTGCTCATTTCTTTGGTTATCAGGGAGAGTTGTGTTTTGTTTGTGAGTGGCCTCAAGGCCTTTTAAAACAGCTTCTTCTGAATGAAAAATTTTCCTCCTGCCATGGGTGAAGCAGGGCCAACATGTCTTCATAGCTCACTGAAAATATATCTGGTGTGCAACTAAGATCTGATCTATTTCTGATGTGAGTTTGGGTTTGAGCAACTAAAAGTCTGCATTAGGCAAAGATTGTAAAAACTGTGCTGTGTCCGACCCGTTGGTAGAAAACAGGATGTAAAACTGTGTATCTAGTGAAAGGATTTTATTCTGGATGTAGAGGTTGTGAGTTTTTTAATTTCCCATACATTTATTATACTAAAAAGAGAAAATGATTCAATACGTGACTTTAAAACCATACTGTAGTCACTGTATTAAGAGTTAGTCGGACTGTGTGTGACATCCACACTGTCATCTCCTCAGTGGGTTTATCATGATGAAAAACAGTACAGCAAATGAACATAGAGATGCACTGAATATAAAAAAAAAAAAAAAAAAAAAAATGTTGCACTGTACACTACAGTATGATTTGCTTTGCATCAATAATTTAAATTGTAATTGTTGGTGGATTCAGTGATTAATACACTTACTACAATGACTGCATGCAGGATAAGGATTTATTACAGGAGTGCCCTGTATTTTTACTTTGAAGTGCCCAAATGGCAGTCCGTGGGCCAGAAGCAAACACCTATTGTATTGTATTGTATTTTTAAGGTGCCAAATGGTACAAGGATCCCACGTTCCCTGAACTGACTGACTTCCATCTTGTAATGGGATCGCACCATCCACGGAGCCCGTCAACATGTTGACGTTCAGATCCATCAGTACTTGGTTCTCAAGGGTCGGACCACGCCCATATACGAACTGAGGCTTCATTTTGATCTCCACTACACATCTGTCAGTTTCCTGTTACACTATTGCGTTGACAAAATCTGTTTGATGAGACAGACAGACATAGAGATACTGAAAATCACTGCAGTGGTAGTTCATGCTGCAGCAGGTGTCTCCAGGATCATATTTTACCATGATGACACACACATACATGCACACAAAACACACACATGCATAGACTCACAGGCTCCACTTTGGGCAGCTCAGCTCTAAAGATTCAGGGATCAGCAACAATTGATTAGAACTAAAACAAGTGATCACCTGTTTTCATAAAACAACTTTGAGATAAATATCCTCAACTCAAAGAGCTTCCTGTTAGCAATCATATCCATCTCAACCTCTGTGCCCATGTCTCAATATTCCAGTGCTGTACCTCTTTGAGCCTGTTCACCTGGCTGCTGCTGCTGGATTTGTTATCTAGATCACAGCCATTTAGAGCCCTTCATTCATCATGTACGCCAGATTTGAAACAAGGTAAACCTAGGCAACAGCAGCACCCGCTATGGCCGCCAAACAAGTGCACCGTTCTAGGTCAAGGTCATGGTTTCATTCTTGCACCCTTGTGCTGAAAGGACAGACAAATAACAGGAACACTCAAACATAGACTGTAGAGACAACAATTGCAATGCATATTAAATAATAAAAACAAAAATTCTATTTGTTTTTCTTTTATTGATTATTTAAATATCCTGTGTTCCTCTTTCATAGTTAGGGTGATCCTGCTAATTTGACTTATCTTCATTGACTTGACTCTTCTTATGTCAGTACACAATGTGAATCATGCTTACAGCGGCTTTAATAATACAGTGGTTATATTTTTAACAAATAACAAAGCAATAAGATATCTTTCTAACTCAGTGACACAAATAGTCTGCTGGTTTACAGTAGGCTATTTACTGTTAATGGAGGCAAATCATGGTAAGAAAAATGAATCTGAATCAACAGTCTCTGTCCATCTGCTATTCCTCCTCTCCCTCCTTCTCCCACCCTCTCCTCCTACTGGTAGTTTTTTAAGTTCAGACTCTGAGAGCATGTCTTCATTAGCTGCATTAACATTCACGGGCTGTAGTAAATTCTGACAGTGAAAAGGTCCCCGTAACCTTTAGTTGTGCAGAAATTTACTTCCCAAGAAAATTACAGCTGGCACTGTCTTAATTAATGCCCGCTTTCTTCTCCTGAAAACCCATAGCCTGTCAGCTGGAGGAGGAGAGGAGGAAAAGGAAGAAATTAGAAAAACAGAGAGTGGAGCGAGGAGAAAAAGGGAAAAGTGGGAAAAAGAAAATCAGGACAGAGAAGAGAATAGGGGAGAAATCTGAGTCGACTTAATGGTTTTACTTACAGATATGGGGTGGTGCAGTAAGACGAGACGATGCACAGGAATAAAAAGTGGGGAATCGCAGCAGCATTTCACTATATTGCTGTTTGTTGTGGTGTTTATGTGCGAGTGTGCAGTTGTCGCAAGAATGCTGGCTATTCCCCCCAGTAAGTAGATTCAGTAGATTCAAATCTCCACTATCTTCTGCACAACTCCCATCTCCTCTCCCTCTCTCTCATTCTCTGCTTTTTGTCATCCAAAGTGGTATGAGAGAGAGAGGCGAGGGGGGCTTTGGAGGAAACTAATACATATTTTATCCCAGGCTATCTCCTGGGTGCAGATGCTGCTTTGTTCCAGGCCCTCAGAGGAAGAGAATGGCTAAAGAACCAGAAATCCATCTTCACACTGGGGAAGCACAGCATCGCAATCCTGCACTTATTGGGCCACAAACAAATTAGAATAAATACCAACATCCGTCTGCATGGCAAATATAGCACTAAATACAATGTCTATGTGCGTGTGTGTGTGTGTGGGTTGGGAGGAGGTTATGTGATAGGCTTTTTTTTTAGCTTTCAGAGGAGGGAAAAGGATCACGCTTACTGATAGTTCCCGTCCCTAATTGTCCAAGCGAGCTACTCTCATGGCTTGATCATCTTTCTCTCACTCAGTCTGGGTGTTCCCCTTTAGCTCTCCCCCACCTGCGCTCTCTCTCCTCCTTCCATCTACGCAGACGCTAATTAGAGAAGTGAGTTGCAGCTCTGTTGATAGACAAATGTCAGCACTGGTCTCCAGTCGCTTGGTAATTGCCTGAATCAAAGCCGCCGGGAGAGTAAAGATGGTGAGGAGACGAGACAGTGTACACTCTGAGGGCTGTCCGTCCGCCCGTCTTCTTGCATCTACAAGTCAAATTGTCCTGGAAATCTCAAACTTTGCAACATTGGCAGAAAGGGGAGATTGTTGTGAGGGTCTATGTGTTGATATTCAACATTTTAGGTGTGCACCTGGGTGTCATTTAAAAAAAAAATAAAATGTGCACGGTTGAGGTATAACCTGTGGAGCCCAAATGGTCAGATGAGCCTTTGGAGTTGTCAGGATTCAACACATGTGATTGCCAAATTTCACCTCAGGGACAATAAAATCTACAACGAGGTGGCCTTGACTTAAAAGACTGACAAATAGTGAACTAAAGTTTACAGCCAAATAATGTCACAGACAACACCACCTGGTTAAAGATCCAGGTCTCTAGCTTATAGTGGACAGGGTTATTTTAAAATCAGGGGAAGAGCATGGCTTTGGACAGTAGCTTCAGGTAAATTGAGCAACACCTTTTATTGACATTAGTTTAGAATACCGAATAAATACCATTACTCAAAGTTAAATAGCAAATAAAATTAAATCAGTTGAATTAAAACTGAATACTGATATTGAGTATGTTTAACGGTTATGCATTCTGTGCCTGTTGGGCTGCCATTGTCCTCCCATTTCAGACTGCCTGAAGACACCAGGGTCATTTCGTGTCAAATCAGATGAAGGTTTTTGTTTACATTTTAGATTTTGTTCAAGCTTCACGTATATGCTATTTGACAACTAAAAATCAATTCTGTCAAATATCTTCGCTGAATTTTGAAAATTGTACATGGATTCTGTCCATGAAGATGTAAGGCTCATGATGACCAATCCACCACACATGCGTAGACCTGTTTTGAGCAATGAAGACAGAAACTGAAATGATAACTCTGACAACAATAAACTTCATGTTTAATGAAACACATCATGTAATAATACAGTGAGGGAGGTGGAGTTAATACTGCATGACATGTAACAAAGGAAAACCATTCAAAAAGTGATGATTCTGTAGTTGACTGTACATTCACTTATTTGCAGAAAAGTCACTTTAATGTCTGGAATCAGATGCACCAGAGAGGTCCCAGTGTCAGCATTTCAACTGCATTTCAGTGCTCACTGTGAGTGCATGGGTGATCAATTAAGCATAATAATGATAATAATAATATTTATTGTGTTCAACATAAAGATGCAGACAAAATGGAAAGAACTAGTAACTTTATACACAAAATGCTCATATTTAGACCCCTTTTCATACAAATGTTCATAGTCCCAGAAATGAGTCCAAAATGACAGCAAATTGCAACCTTGGCCTGCCACATTTGGCATTTCTCAGAGTCTGATGATGTTAGAGCCCTTGAAATCAATCAAACACATGAAATGTGGGAGTATCTATTTCATGATCTGACACCAAATCCCATAAGAAGAGCTAGTTCATGTCTAAAGCCAGGGTAAAAATTAAATCATTAGAGTGGCCCTGTTCACCTGTAGGAGATGATATACGCTGTTTTAGATTTAACGATTCATATATAGTCAAAAATTCAGACGTGAAACCATCATAAGGATGATCAACATGAATATTAAAATAACTATCCAAAAAAATGTGGTCATAACTAAGAACAATTGAAGAAATAAAGTCAGAAAATTATGATAAAAAAAAAAATAGTATTGGGTTTAGGAGGGCGATAGATAATACAACACACAGGGACATCAAGATTGACTTTGAACATCAGTACTTCAAAGATGGAAGGTTTCATCACTGAGATGGGGGCACAGCTTAAATATCTTTTATACACAACTGCAAGTCCACCTCCCCTACCACTGAGCCTAGGGGACTTGACTACACTATAAGTGGGGGAGCATAATTCAGAAAAAGCACTTACAGTATGTCGCCAGTTCTAAGCCATATCAGTTAAGATGAGGAAGTCCAATTTACTGGCTGAGATAAAGTCATTTAGGATAAAAGTTTTATCAGCCAGTAACCATATATTTAAGAGGGCAGAGTCAAAAGGAGAGGTGTATTTGTATTTTGCATTTCTACATTTTTGCTCTTCTGGTCACAGCACTTAGTTTGGAGGGGAGAGAGTAAAGTGTCCAGTTAGAGTAATAATGTGAGGAGAGCACGTAGAACAAGTCAAAGCTGTGAATGAAACCAATAATCAACCAAAAATCTGTTAAACTGGGAAGCTACCAGTCTATTTTCTTATCGGTAACAAAAGGTGTTCCACAGGGTTCAATTTTAGATCCAGCTATTTTCACGAGTCATATCAACAATACCGTTTCTTCTCTAGCAAACTGTCCATTTGTGCAAGACTTACATAGTGCTGTATCATGTTGCTGATTCCATACAATGCTTGTACTTAATGCTTATAAAATCAAATTCATGCCATTTTCCATACCCACACCTATAGACTATAATGAGAGGATCTGGATTGGATTGATGAAAAACTCACATTGAGATTTCACATAGATAATTTTGTGTGTGGACTGTATTTCGACAGAGATAAAATCAGCTTTCCCAGATTTTTGAAGGAAAAAGGGTTGTTGAGGCAGTTTTCATGTCAGTCTTGGACTACAGTGATGTGACTTGTAGGCACAACTCCTCTGCAACTTTAAAATTCTGGACTCTCTGTGCCTTGAGTTTTATGTTCTATGGTGTCTAAGGTACACATAATTGTATTTTATATGATACGGGTGGGTGGTCTCTCCAAGAGATATGTAATACTCACTGGTATCCTTTAATCTATAAAGCCCTTACTGGAAAATTACCATATTACAAGGCATGCACTGATACCACTTTTCATTCAGACCAAGCACATGTACTTACATTTGGGCACTTGTCGATACCAAGTACCTATATGAGTACTTAATAATATCATTAGAGTTCTAACATGCTCAGCGCGCGCGCGCACACACACACACACACACACACACACACACACCCACACCCACACCCACACACACACACACACATACTTTATTTTGGTTTGACTCTGGCTACAATGCAGTAGAGTGTTTTTTTGTGTGTGTGCATGTCAGTGAAGCATCACTTGATGGCTGCAGCTCAGGTTCCTTTTTGATGCCATGGTCCTCGTCTGTTTCTTTGGTCCAAAGTCTCTGTCTCGTTCACAGCAGGAATCATATCTGATGCCAAAGCATCAGAGGGGCTCATTTTTCAGGTTAACTCCTAAAACAGAGCCATAAAAGAAAGTCTTTTCCACCAACATCCATTGGTGAATGGTGAGATTGTCAGGGAGGTAGCTCATATTCTGACCCAAATGGTCCCAGAGCCTACTTCTGTTCGAGATTGTTTAGTAACACAGTTTCTGTGATGTGGTGATGGTTGAGAATCTCATCCCTCAGCTTTACTGCTTGTGGGTTGTCTCTGTACATTTTGCCTCGCTTCTCCAGCATTTGCTGCAGAGTTGATTGTTGTTGTTTCCCCCTGCTAGCATTAGCAAACTCCTTGAACTCTGTATTTAGTTGGTAATTGATCATTTAGAAGAACATAGTTTGCAGTCTGCTCTACTTCTGTCATCATTGCTTATCCTAAAATATCTCCAAACTGCTGACATTGTTCCTCCTCCACCTGCCTGATGAGCGATTAGCACCACATAACCTGTTATTGTATCACCGAGTAGTAGTAGTAGTTTTATGATTCCAACTACAAGTACATGAGAACAGTACCAGACCCGATACTAGCTACTGGTATTGGTATTGGTGCATCCCTTCATATTACTTTTCTGAATTGTTTTGTTACTCAGGTGGATTTTATCAGACCGACTCTACAAATTGGTTCTTGCTGCATGTTCTGCAAGTTAGGTCTGAACTTGGAGAGACTGCTTGTAATTTTAGTGCACCTGACTCCTGTACAGGGGTGGGTAGTAACTTGTCACAAGTAATGCATTTTTTTTAGGAACAGTCCCTTTTCACATTCTTTTTTAACTGCACTGTTACTTTTTACTCTATTATCTTTTGGGAGGCCAGGAATCTACCTCTAACTAACGCGGCATTAACCTTATATTTTCTTTATACCTTCTTTAGAGCTAGTCAGTTATCTGCATTTTGCTATATCAGCCACAATGAGCTGCCATACAAGCTGTGTGTGTACGGTTATGCAGGAGAGTTTTAATCAGTCTCCTTTGCGGTACAGACATTCACTTGTGCCAGATATTAATTAACTATGCAAATGCAAAGAAAAAAAGAGAAAATCAGGATAATACCTTTTCAATTTAAGGTTTGATTGTTCTAGTCAATGTAAGTCAAATCCAGTAACTGCACCACTGCTAGTCAAGTTGAAAAGCAGCCTGCGTTGGCCTTTCACATGGCAGCAATAATACTTTCACTTTCCATTAAAGTGTATTTAGTTAATGTGGAACAAATGTTGGCTACACACTGTATAAACATCTAAGTCAGATGATCACTGGATTGATTCTGATATGTCAGAATCGTCTTGTTGGTTGGCTACATGTCCACATGAAGATAACAACAAATACAGGCAACATTAGTTTGTTTGGCAGCTAGCAAGTAAATATTAAAGTGTTGTTATCCATGCCTTCATATATATATATATATATATATGACATGCAAAGCAGAGTGTATTCCCTAGGAATAACCACAATTCAAATCTGACACAACTTGACTGCAGACCAAAGACTGCTGGACATTTTAGGAATTTGAGCTTACCTCCAAACCTCTTCTTATATTTATTTTACATATTTGTGTTTTTTTTATGCTACTATGACATTATCTAGCCCAATTTTAAAGTTTTAGGGTTTTTTTGAATGTTGGTTGCCTGAGGGACCACCACTGGTACTGGAAGTGACCAGCATTACAGTGATGGGACAACTCATTGCTGCTTATCTGCCTCCTATCTCCAGTTATAAACCAGCCAAACAGGAATTAAGTTGATTTTGGACGGTTCCACATCATGATTAACATCCAGAGCCAATGATCAGTGCCGGTGCAGGAATTATATAAAAGTGTCTGTATTTTTGAAGCAGAGTCCTTGATGGTCAAACAGCATCTGAAACTTGCTCGGCTTTTTACCTTGATTAGAATATTTTTATAACCATGTCTTGTTTAAGCAGCCTAACCCCAACCGTATCGTAACCATAGTTGTCAGGAAGGATACTGTCACAAGAAATCATTTAAATGCATTGGCATTTAATCAAATAATAATGTAACAGCTAGTGCTGTCAAAAATATCATGTTATTAATGCATTAACACAAATCAATTTAAACGGCGTCATTTTTTTAATTAAAGTTCTTTGTGACCTAGTGAACTTGTAGTTTTTTATAAGCAGTGACCACTGCTAGTAACGTTAGAAAAACTACAGGATCCGATTGTAAACGGGAACAAATCAATACGCATGCCCCACGCGCGTGTTTGGTCTTGCCTGCTCGCTAGCTGTAAAAGAGTAGGCTACCGGTTTGTGTGGATTTCAAGCGGGAAACATCGAAAAGGATGTGAACAAGATTCTGAATAGAAAGTTTAGTTCCTAAAAGTTGCCAGATGGGTCGACTGACAAGACCAAAGTTATCTGTGTGTATCGGTGTGAACTGAGTTATCACCGTTGCACATCCAGTCTGAAATACCACTTGATGGCCAAACACACGGCTAATGTGAATTCTACGCCGCCTCCTTGTCAAAACCAGGTGACAATGGATGACTTACGACAGAGCCATATGGATGCTATTATGTTCAAAGGAAACTTAAGAAAGGAAAGTTTAAGCCATGGTTTAACTGCACTGTAGGCTGAGTCCTAGTTTACAATGATGTGCACTTTGTAACTTTATCTTGTATCACCCTGTTTTGATCCTTAGAAAGGGTTGTTGAAGGGGCTTGTATTTTTTATTTTTATTTTTTGTCATCTGTGTATTGACAGTGTTAAATTGTGTGAGATTTTGCTTCAAATGTGAATGACTGCTCAAAGTGAGAATGCTAGTGTGAAATATAACACTACACGTTGTTGTTTTCAATAAAAAAACATTTGCACAAAGCAAGCCTATCCACTTTTCCATGTTGATAAGAGTATTAAAATGATAATTCAAGGGACATTTAGAATAGATAAAAATGTGTGATTAATTTGCGATTAATCGCAAGTTAACTATGACATTCATGAAATTAATCGTGATCAAATATTTTAATCAATTGACAGCACTAGTAACAGCATAACGTAACACAGGGTGCTTTTGGGGGCAGCTGAGGTTCAGCAGGTACAGCACAGGATGGTTGATCCACAGCTCCTCATGTCCACATAACAAAGTGTCCTTGAGCAAAAGACTTAAACCCAAATTATTCCAGATGGTGAGATGGGCAGCTTGTATCATTGGTGAATGAGAGGCGCATTACAAAGCACTCTGCATAAAACTGTTGTATAAATGTAGCTCATCCATTTAACAATGTTAATGCTACTTTTTCAATACAATACAAGATGTCCAAAAGGAAGACATAAATGGACATTGTTCAAGGCATTTAAACAAATTACCAATGGATCTTTTACGTGGTGAGGACAGTGTCCCATTTCTCTTGCTCCTTTCCCTTCTATTTTGCCCCTTTCACAATTCTTCCCCTTGGTTTGAGAAAGAAACTAATACATTACAAAGGGCTCTCACTTTCTTCACAACAAACAATTAAAGTATGAAGAAAACTTTATCATATGCGCTCATTTGACAAAGAGAGCAAGTCTTGCACTCTGCAAGCTGCTGGTCATTATTTTGTAACACATCATGGAATTTGGGGGCGTCTAACGTCAAGTAGTTAGGACTTCATTTTTAACAAATGGGCAGCAAGCTTCAGGCTACTTGTTTAGCAGTCCACATATGACACATCTATTAGAGGAACACCCTGACCGCTCTGCAATAAATTCTCATGTCTCCTAATTATAAAGGTCTGACTCTGGCCTTAGTTGGAACCACAAGAGTCTCCTCTCTAAATAACATTTCGAGCCATGCCATCAAATATCTTCATCTAATTTACAAAAAAGCTCCTTCTCTGCAAGTCTCACATCTTTTTTAGTTCACCCTCACCCTTCCTCCTTTTGTGTGATTTGGTGACTTTATACAACTTGCACGCATTACCATCACTCCAGCAGCACAGTTAGGTATACCAATTATATCAGCTAATCAAAACAATTAGGAGTTAGAAGGGATCTGTGAGTTCCATGTCAAGCGAGGAGTCAGGTTATTAAAAAGGTGCCTAATGAGTGTCAGTTTAACTAACAGCCAACGTGTTGTTTTTGTGTGTTTGTGTGTGTGTGTGTGTGTGTGTGTGTATGTGAACAACTTTGACTTGTACCACTGTTGCAATAGAAAGATAATACAAACTTTCCATTTTTGTTTTGCCTGTGTCGATGCTTATCGGCTAACTTGAAAAGCTCTTCACTGCTCGTCAAAGCCATGTGTGTTTGTGTGTGTTTGCGTGTGTGTGTATGTGTTCCTGTAAAGCGTATCTCCACACTCATAAGTCTTTACAGTGAAAGAAACTTAGATTACGCCTTGCTCCTAAAATACAGTATCTACACCTGTTCCCTCCACAGACACTTGCGCACACACGCGCTCACACACACACACACACACACACACACACACACACACACACACACACACACACCATCTCATCTGGGTCCATGTGCTACCTGTGATGATGAACGGCTCCAGATTTTAAGATTCCCATTTCTAATTTTCTGAGTAGAGGCAGGACTGTGGCGATTGATCACACCGGCAGTGAGTTAAGCGCAACCCCCACCACCCACCCCAATCCTCTACCTTCCTTTTGCTCTCTTTTCCTTCCTTTTTCCTGCCCAAAGACCCTCTTAAAATATTAAATTAGATTTATGAATGGTCACCGCAGCCCCATCTATTAATATCTCTGAAATTGACAAGAAATAATGCGTTTCCATTGGTTAGGAGAGAAGAATTAAAAATTTGGTTTGTCCAAAGAGCCAGGTTTGATGGATGCAAATTACTGCCTTCACCTGAATTACTTTAACCCTTTGACATTGTTCCCTTACTGTAAAACACTGACTGACTGACACTAATATTCTATGAAAAAAAAAGAGATTAATAAAGACAGATAAAATACTGACTTACGTGCACAAAAATAATAAAAACAATGTTATTGTTCCTACTTATTCCGGACAAATTAACTATTTGACATACTTTTCCCCATTATGTAGCTTTAAGGCTTGAAAATCATGGTATTCACTCCTTTTTGCCTTATTATACACACATTCTGTAAGTTTTGTCCAACTGTTCTCTGAAGCTATAAAGCACACACGAGTGAAATATTCAAACCTGTCTGTGTATCTAATCTGTGTTTTTTAAACACTGTTATTCTGATATGCTTTTTTTAAAAATAATAATAATAATAATAATACATTATTTGCATAAATTTGTACACATCAGCAATGGAATTCAAAATAAAGGCATATGGATCTGAACAAAGTCTGTCTGCACAGCCCCCGAATTAAATTTTAATCATTCAGTGCAGAGTATCAATAAAATACATATTGGGTACTTCAACAGGACAGTAAATACAAGGAAAGACAAAAAGAAGACTAAGGAAGTTAAAAACTCTCTGTTAAGTTGGACTTAGAAAATGACTGAGTACTTATTTCTTAACTATGGCGTACAGACATATCAGTAGTGGGTTAAAAAAAAGAAGTCAATTTTACTTTCTTTTACTTTTTGAAAAGCATCAGGAATTCCAGGTGATAGTTTTTAATGACAGTACACTCAATCAGGACAAAGCATTGAACATATGTGAGAAAGTCAGGCTGTAGAATAGAGTTCACCATCATACTGTGCTGTTAAGTAGACATAATATAAGTTTACAAGATTTATTTATTTATTTATTTATTGAGTGCCACGTGTAGTTTGGTTGTGTAGTTTGGTTACTTCTCATGACATATTGTATTACCGTAGGAAAATGGCATCAGTATGGGCTGAGCCTGTTGCTTCTATGTAATGATTCCATATTGTAAGAACTAATAATAATTTTGAAAAAGTAATTACAATATAAAGCATTTCACTGGGATCCCGTATGTACTAAATATGTACACTGTAATTTCTTGGTCGTAATCTAATTTGTTGCTGTTGTAAAGATTGAGCAAAAAATGATCTACAAAATAGAACATAAAAAAAAAATCTAATATTTTGTGATTACTACAGCGCAGTGAGGGTTTTATATCTTCCCTCCTCCTTCATCTTTGCAGAGGCATATTGATTTCCACCTGCTCGTGTTGCTTATATTATACATTCATACATAAGTCCTCAGTACACAATCATTTGTTGAGCATGCATCTCACTCACAGGAAGCTGTGAGGACAGCAAAATGCTTTGGTTTCCCGGAGAGAGTGGGGGGCGGGGGGAGTGTGGCAGTGTCGAGAGTGAAGCGACTTTGTCTCATGAGAGAAGCTCCTTCGATCTGATTATTTGGGAAGGACAAAGTGCTTTTGTTGATGAAGAGTCGCTCTGATATCTGGGAGTTGGCAAATCGATGGGACGCACAGAGCTCTGGCTCATTGATCCTGGCCCCGGCATTGACAATCCATGGTCTGGTTAGCTATGCGAGAGAATGAGGCAAAATGAGCTACTTGTGAAAGTGTTTCTCTCCCTTTGCTGTGTGTTGTAGATGCAACGTTGTTATTGGGATCATTTGTATTGACAAGCTTAGCTCTGGAATGATTAATAATCACCTGTTCCAAAGTTTGAGCACTGTGTGTGTTTGTCTGCATGCATGCGTGTGTGTATGTGTGTTTGTGTGTGTGTGTGTGTGTGTGTGTGTTACAGGTACAGTAGGAAGTTTTATGATAATATTATGCATGTTTGCCTCTTTTCATTTCTTTTCAGTTCCTTCTCTAATTCCATTTGAAAGTGTGAGCAAAACTTTGAAAAAGAAAGAAAAAACAAAAGAAGAATAAAAGTAACACTGCATATTTTGTAGAAATTTTCAATGCATGGAAGAGAGAGAGAGAGAGAGAGAGAGAGAGAGAGAGAGAGAAAGAGAAAGAGACTCAAATCACTCAAATGAGGGCCTCTCATTATTGGGCCCGGGCGTTGTTTGTCCAGGCAGCCTTTTCCTGGCACCTTGTTAGAGATGTCCACGGCTGGTAATTGGATCCGTCTTGCCGTTAGAGTGGAGCCTCAGCTGACAGACGCTCAGACCGGAGAGACGCTTAAATGACAAATGTTCCCTCTCCTTCTAAAACCTGAGTGTAAAGCTGTGACGTCTCGTTATCGTCTCTCAGACGAGGTTTGAGGGCTCTGGCAATCAAGTGGGCTGCTTAAATCTATGAGCCCACAGCTCTGGGGTGGTGGGGAGGGGTGACTGACGCCTCGAGAAAAGCTTTAAGTAAAAAAGGAAGTGTTTTTTTGTTTTGTTTTTTTTGTTTTTTTTTTGGTGTGGGTGTTTTGTAAAAGTAGCAAGAGATTTACTTTTCTTTTTAATCAGGGAGCATCCTCACCTGGGTGTAACGTGAGCAAACACAAGTCAAGGCTGAACATTTACCACCATAACTTCCACTGTGCAGCCTAACAATGCTGCACTGATGCACAATGATCAAACATCAGAAATTTGTTTCATAAAGCAGCAGTATCCGAAAACTTTCCACAGTAAGTGCTGCTTTTGTTCTGGATTATTCATATCAGGTACTGTTTTTCAGAGGGTACTTATGATGCCTCGTGTTTGAAGCCATGTGTCACGCTTACCTAGTATCGTCTTATGAGATTATAGTATAGTATTTTATAAATGTATTTTATCAGTAGGTTACTTGCCTGTACACAAATACTGTGTGGACAAAATAATAGATACCCCTAACTACAAAACACAACAAATTACAAATCCTTGTAACACAGACTATATTTACACATTTTAGCGTAAATTATTTTCACAGCAACTTAACATTCCATACATGTGTTTTTGTTCATCATTTTAAAAGCCTTTGATTTTGCTTGAATGCATGCTTAGCCAGACTTTACACATGCAGGAGAATGATGGCATCAAAATAAAAACATTTATCGATTTTGGTATCTGTACTATCAATACTTCCAAATCATCCTCTCTTCCACAAATGGCAATGTCAGTTCTTAAATATGAAAAGAAAGGCACGCTTTCATTTCATGGTTCAGGAAATCTTCTATTCATCAGCAAAACGCAACAAGCTGCTTTTGTTTTCGTTTTACTGAATGCAAATGAACATCCAGAACGAAAGGGCTTTCCAATTAAGTATGTTTGACATTCATCAAACATGAGCTAGTACAAGATTAGACTCCCAGGTTCAAACTGTACAACCATTTCCATATGGTTCATGAATGAATCCCAGATTGTTTTAATCAAATAAACAACTTTAAGACATTTAAATGATGGGTGAAGGAGTAGATGTGTTTTTGTGTGGACCATTTTTAGCTTGTTGTGATTGATTCAGGATGTTTCACACTGAGAATGAATTTAAGACTTACACACATTAATCCACATTCCACTGAAGTGCAGGTTGATCACACATTACTACCTCATGTAATTGGTGAAGAGAAAGTGGAGATTTTGCAAAGTTGTCAAGTTGTTATTTTTGTGGTACAGAGAACAGGAAGCCCAGTGAACAATGAATGCAAAAATGTATTTGATTATATAATTATTGTTTGGCATTCACCAAATGTGCACGTACAGCACTGTGGGGAGGAAGGCCATTGTTTTCACTGCTTAAGCTCTTCTACAGCTGTGAGAGGGAAAGTGGCGTATGCCCACATTACATTTTACCAAGTTTTGTCCATAAAGGTTCAACAAAATAAACCTCCACTAGAAGAAAGGAGGAAGAACTTTATCAATACTATTTTTGACTGCAAAGAATAATTAAGAATATAATTTGGTGTCACGAGCAAATGGACATAGAGGACATTGACACCTTATTTAACTGACGCGTAAGGCCTAAAGTGTAACCTTCACATTCTGATGCAAGGCACTTTGGTTTGTGCTCTACCCTCTTTTGTTTTTTTCTAGTGTGAAAAATAAAGCTGCTATCTAAACAAATCAAATCTTACTTAGCAATATGCAATACTGTTATACTTCGTAAAGGGTTCACCCTCTAATGCTGCGAGCAGACTACATGATACTTTTGTCTTTGACGATGGCCACTGTGTCAGATCTAATGATCACAGTGGCATAAACTCTTGCCGTGTCTTGGTTGGGTGACTGGCCAGACTAAACGTAAGACTCTGACTAATCACAGCATGTTTTATTTCACAAACACTCACGAGTTCAAATGTCATCGGGGAGGCAGATTAAGCAACTTTCAGTCAAACTGACAGAAGCATTGTGTGTGAAGCTTCGGTCTTGTGTACAACAAAAAAAGAAGAGAAAGAAAAAACAGCTGAAGTCTGTAGTGCATTCTCTTTTGATATTATCGATATTATCATATTTATATACGTTAATATCAAAGAGAATGCAAGAGGTGGAGTAAACTTTAGCTCATTCTGTCATTATTTGTACATTTACTGGGTAGCATCCAGATATTAATCTGGGACAGGTACAACGAGTTTCACATACAGTAATTTTATTTGGTTGCTTATTTATTCTACAAGGAGCAGACTTGGCTGCGTTGGCTGCAACAAACTGACTACTTTAACATGATTGACAATCATGAAGATTTTCTTTCCCACCACTGTACACTCTACAGTTGCCTCTCTCAGATCCTGATGTTCAGTATATAATGCTGTCAGGACATGAGTTTTGCTTCCAAATTACGGCAGCATCAAGCAGTCAAGTGAAGAACAGAAGTGAAGATTAACAAGTTCAGCCTCTCTGAAGCTGAAGCGGGGGGCCAATCAAACCAGCTACATCCTTCTCTCAGACCTTCTCCTATGTGCTGAGCATGTCAAGCTAGCGTGCACAATGCTGACAGGTGTTGAGGAGCTCTAGCAGTGAGAACACACCATTATGTTGCTTTGGGTGAAGGGCGGTGGTGACGGAAAGTTGGCTGTGTCCATCAGGAGGATGGGACAGACAAACAAATGTTCAGTGGTCACCTCCCAGACCCGGTAAGGGTCGCAGACGGTAGGCGTGAGTCAGGTGACTCCCCCTACCTCTGCCTCTCAGTTGTCCCAGCTCCCATTGGAAGACCTACAGTGTGATTGCGCATCTACAGCTCTCTCCTTCTCTGCATCAGTCTGCCGCCACATGCTCTCCATCACTTGACAGGCATCATCAAGATAGCAGCAGACCTGAGGGGAAGGCAGCAGATCTGAGGGGCATTGCAATGCCCATGTCTCTTAAGCAATGATGTTTACGACTAGGAGCCACTAGCAAAATGTTCCCCACTGTGGCCTCACATGACAGACCCCCAGTCGTTCATGGAGGCATTGTTTTCTGAGCCTGGAAAAATTGAATACTCTTGCTTACTGTCTGTTCACACCAGTTTGTCACCCAGGCTGCTGCAGCTCAGAACAACACAGCGCTGCACATGTCTCACCTTCCTCTCTCAAGGGAGCTGCTGGATGGTCCCAAATCCATTGGTGGGCTATTTGGACCACTCCTCCAAAGCATCCCAGCTCCCCTGCATTAAGTAGTACAGAAAGTGGAGAGGATGAAGAGGCACACCTTTGGACGCAGCTGTACCCCAGTCTCATCAGTGGGGCTGAGATGCTCAATGCTCAAACAAAGTTGGCATCAGTGGCAATTACGGGATGGGGGGAATGCGTGTCTTGAGTACGCTGAGCAAAGGAAAAACAACAGCTCATTTCGGTGCCTTGCATAAAAAAGCAGTTTCTTCTCAGCCAATCTGCTGATGCTCCACCTGAGCATTTTGTGGCTTCTTTCACACAAACACAAGCTCCCAACACAAAACAGAGGCTTACTGTCACACGCACAGTGTGGCAGATGGAGCCTGGTCACTTCTTCACATTTTCATGAGTAAATCCTCATTCAAAATGTGTATTACTAATTAGTTATCATCACTATTCGGGTGGAGTTAGTGGTGATATCTCTAGTGGTGACCCATTTCAGACTCAAGGTTTGAACACAAGGTGAACTTTGACACTGTCAGGTGTTTCTACCATGGCCAGCACTTATCCTTTTGAGATGGCCTTCAGATGGGTGGTGATGGATAAACAATCATTTCACACAGCAATGGAGAAAGCTATGAGCTGACTGCAAATTATGTCAAATTATGCTCCACAGATTTGTGAGCATGTACTTGCAGAGCACTGCTCAGGCAAAGACTGCTATCTATGAATACACAGAATACATGGCACAGGCAAGTCCTGCGCTTTTCCTTCCAAGGAGTGCAATGCCAACACAGTCGTCTACCATTCGGCTATTGGAAACAGTGCTGGGACCAGTACACAGGAAAGGGATCAGGGTTATGTTCTGCCACTAGGTCATTTTGGCCCACTCCCAGAAGAAAGCTCCACTCCACACAGTGGAACATCTGCAAACAATGGGTTTTGACATAAACTGTCAAAAAACCTCTCCACTTCCGACCCAGTTGTTAATTTACTGGGTGTAGAAATGAACTCACCACCACACATTGTGCCCCACAAAGAGGTGACATCGCTGTCAGTGACCTGGCCACTGAAGAAAGTGGAAAATTTAGGATTGCCCCCTGTGGTGCACACTATGCAAGGTGCAAAAGCCCTTTCTACTACAGCATGTTATGTGGCTACATCATCCGCTCTTCAGTCATAGTGTGTGGAGAGAGGCTCAGATCCCACGTAGTGCCCTCTGTCTCTCAAATTTATCAACTTTGAGAGACAGAGATGTTTGTTGATAGCAGTTTGGGTTAGTCTATGATCAAAGCATATGCTGCAGCCATTTCATCCCTCCAGGAAGGCTATGGGTAGAAATAATTTTTTGCCATCCTTTGGTGAAACACTTTTTCAAGGTAGATGCCTCATATTGGCAAAGTGACCTATGTACACAGTCAGTATCACTGTCATGCCTCTTTATTTGAGAGGATGGGAGTGGAGCAACTTCACAGGCAAATCCCTCATTTACACATAAAGTCTTAACAAACTCCTTTTGGTCGAGATTTATTTCCCTCGAGGGGTTCTTCCTCCATCACAAACTCTGCCCGGTGCTTGCTTTATCCAGTGTGTTTGGTGCACAGCAAACATCAGGCAGATACAGCAGCTGTTTGTTCATTGCAGAGGCCACTCACAATGTATGGCTGTGTCAAAACAACGTCTCTCCCACTGGTTGTGTGATGTGGTCACACAAGCCTACAATGCAGCAGAACTGGGGCCAGTAAAGGACGTCCAGGTGCACTCCACGGGAGCCTTATATTCATCCATTGCCCCCCTTAGAGGGATAACCCTGGCAGAAATCTGTGCATCACGGGCTTTTCTGTGCCCTTTCATTGATTCTGTTAGATACTGTAACTCCAGATTCTATGAGTATGTGTAGCCCTCTAAGACTTAGCCTCCCTGCTCCACAGGTATTAACAAAATGCTGGCTTTTGGAAGCAGAGCTCAGCTCCATGGTGTTACACAATGTACTTGAGAACCTGAGAGATGCGATTATATAGTGGCGACAAAGAAAATCTTCACGACTGTGCATGCCTGGAGACAAATCCAATAGTGACAGCTCTTAGAGTGACACAGCTTTACTCATAGAATCCAGAGTTACAGAACAAAATTGAATCAATTGAATCAAAACATAAAACATATCAACAAGCCAGTGTAAGTGCCAGAACATCATCATAGAAAAGATTCTAGGTGCACCTTTCTAAAAGTAATTTCCACCAAAACTACAGCTTTTCTTACACGTTTCTATTTCCTTATTTATTATTTATTTATTTATTTTTTAAAAGCACTTGAATGCGGGGCTGTCCATGTGTAACAGGTGTAAGATACCAACCACTACAAAAGGTCATTTCCTGGCAGATGTGCATCCATGAATACTCTCAATGTTCTCGTCACAGAACTATTAACCCCGTCTGGAAGAATGGAGTCTTAGGAGCCAGTTCAGCAGGGGATTTAGCCAGGGAAGAAATACTACCTTGATGAAAAAAAGAAGATCCTGATAGTACTATGGTAAAGGCTATGGTAAAGATGACACATCAGCAACTTTAAAAATGTGAAGTAAATGTAGAGAAATATGCGACAGATGAAAAGCAGTTGCCTGTTATATTTACTTATAAACCCAAAGTAGGAACATACAGAGAAAACCTGCAGCAATAAATCTTGCATGTCTTTTTAAGTATGGAATCCATTGAATGTGTCAGCACAAACATCAGTGACGTTTCTACATATGATTATCTTGACTCTCAGTCTAGATAGGTTGTGTACAGTCATAGATGAAAACAGAGATTGTATACATTCCCACTCCAAATGATGCAGCCTGAGTGAAGCATTGGCGGTAAAAAGCATTCCAAATGGGCTTAAATGATGTTCGTGTGAAGGTTTGAGAGACAGGTCTGTCCGAGAAACAGGTGTCCAACTGGTCCTCTTCCTGTTGTTCGTCTGTTGTTATTGTCTCCCCCAACCGGCTATGGTTCAGATTAGCATAACTGACAGGCTTGTTTACATACACTGTAATTAAACCGGGTGCTGTAATCCATGAGTCATTGCTCCATCTGCACCATGTCATCAAATGAGAGACTGAGATGCCTTTTGGTGAAGAGGAAAGACAGAGAGACAGAGAGAGGTGGTGAAGAAAAGAAAGAGAAAGATAAGGGCATTGTGGTCAGAACAATGAGCTCAACTGAACTGAACTCACACATAAACACATTTTACATCCACACCAGCACTCTTCTTGCACTTGATTTAAAAGAACAGGATACATTCCAATTGGTGGATCCCACTGGAATGCATGCATTTATTTAGAAGAAGACGACAGGATTGTTGAAGGACACCTTGCTGTTTTGCTTGTTTGTTTTGTTTGCTTGTGCTGTGAGCATCACAAAATAAATCCTATTCACCTCCACCCATTAAGTTTGGTGCTGATATCATTTTCTTTTTTTCTTTTCTTTCTTTCTTTTTTTTTTTTTTTAAGTCATGCTATGGACATGTTCCATCAGGATTAGCTGAACTTTTTCAAGCAGCTGACTCAGCTTTGAAGTGATAAAAAGTTATCCCAGTGGACCATCTATCTTGTTCCCCTTCTGGGAGGCCTTTCCTGCACTGTGACATACACATATGCACACATGCAGCATTAAGCATTCACCCTCATACTGTTTTTACTAAGCGTGGGATACACAGGGTTGACAGAGGGGGAGGAAGGAAGGAAGCAAACAGTGAAACATGCATTGTACATACAACTGGGTTCATTTACACACTCAGACAAATGCACACACACAGACACACTCCTTCCTTCTCGGAGGAGGGTGAAGTGAAAAGCAGCCTCACAGGCAATGAGCACATGTGTGTTTGCATCATGCACAGCTGTGGTACTGAACTTTTACTGCTACTTACCTTTTTAAATGCCTACATTTACCCGAACAGTGAGCTAGTTGGTCAAAATGTGTTCATTTAACACAATTCTTATATTTTTATTACTCAAATAGTTTCCATACATGCATGCCTGTCCTTTTTAAATGTGTGCCCTTTTTCTTTTCTCCTCCTCCATCCATCCCTCCCTCTTTTTATCTCCCCTGTAGAATAAAGGTAATTCTTGCGTTTCGCTCCTTGTTGTTGCTATTATCTGCTTTATTGAGCACAGTGTCCACTGTGCACAATTCACGGCCATTTCCATAAAGCAGAGGAAAGGGGGGAGATATTAGAGGAGCAGCAAATGACTCATGACTTAGAAAGGAAGAAGGGAGGGATGTTGGGCCTTGGGGTACCCAGAGGCCACTTCATCCTACCTGCTTCTATTGTTCCACAGCATCTATGCCAGCCTGTGTGGTAGCTGCATGTCGATTTTCTCTCCTCTACTCCTTTCTTCATCTGTTTCACCTCCTTCTTGGGCTACATCCCCCTTCCCTCCTCCCAATCTTTCTCCTCCTCCACCTCATCCTCTTCTCTTCCTCTGCATTACAAACTCCAACATTAAATTGTGATAGATGAAGAGCGGAGGGCATTCATACAAATCAATGACTTTAGTGTATGTGTCATTAGCCTGCACCACGCAGCCAGCGGTCAGCGTCATAAATCACGCCATGATCGGCTGTCTGCCGTCCCGCGCCGCAGCTGCGCAAACTGCATGCATTAGCCCACACCGGTGTACCAACCCAAGCTGCTTACTTTAAAACAAGTAAAAAGGCAAGGGGGAAGGCGAGGTCCTCTGTGGAGCTTCCAGTTCATGCAGGACAACATGGAGTCTTTAGTGACTCAGTGAACTATAGCTGATGACTCAGCTGCACTGCATTATGTGCACCATGGCAGCCTTGTAATGATGTAACAATATTACAAGGAATCTATAACTGAATGTATATTGTTAATCTTTAAGTGCGATCAGAGTGAGACACATTGTCTGCATTTTAACTTACATGAGCATACTATGGTGACGTGTAAACTTAAATTTAACTGTTTCCCTCATTCCATCAGCAGTCCCAAAGGTAAGATGATCATGCAAGCATCTTTAGCAAAAACAAAAAAAAAAAAAAAAAAAAAAAAAAAAGAAGGAAAGAACATAATTTCAGTGCATGAACTATGTTAGACTGAACAGGCAATGTTGTGATGCTACCTATAAGAAGAATGGCAACAAAATAATCAAGATACATTGTCAGTGAAAAGAAAATTGTCACAAAATCACAAACAAATAATACACTGAAAGCATTCTTGTAGATTTTGAAATATGCAAGAACAATATTCAAGAATAGTCATACCTCACACAAATATGATGGAAATTTTCCCTTAAATGCAAGTACAGGGTGCCATCCATATCACATCAATTCCAGCAAACAACAAGCCTTTATGAGGGATGGGAGATAACATGTAACCACAAAGGACCTCATGTTTACCAATAATCTGAAAACATAAATTCAAAAACCGTGGTAATAAAAATAATGCAGCACGATTTAGACTACAGTGTAATAAGCCTCAGCAGCTGCCTCATGCTGACTTCTCTCCAGGAGGCTTCTTCTGTAGTGTAGTTATATAAAAGTTTGAGTTTTCACCACAAGAGGAGAGTGGCTAAAGGTATCATTAATCAAGGCTAGTGCTCAATTAATCAAAAGAGGAGAGTCCTAATCCTGCGACCCTGCTATCCAAACCAGAACCTAGGTGTCAATACTAGCCTCAGGGAATCAGCCAGCCAGAACCGCTTCGCCAGTCCCAGTCAATAGAGAAGCCTGAAGATCAAGCTGTCCTCCCACACTGTTGTCCAGCCACTGTTGTCGTCCACAGGAGGATACGGCACCTGGTGAAGATGCGCAGAATACCAGAGGGGAATGCCAGAGGGGATGCCGCTGAAGGTTAGTAATAAAAGCCATATCATTCAAAATGAGGCTTGTAAGAAACAAAGTTTTGTGACAGTCACCTTTTTCTCCCCTTGATTAAGTACTGGCTGCAGGAGATTGTCAAAAGTTAAAAACAGAAACATAATGAGGTAATTATCTGATACTGCAGGAGTGATACAAGTTGTGCTTGAAACAATTTATGTGTAATGATGTTTAATATATAGTGCTGGGAGACAATATAAATTAATCATATGAGCAAAGGCTATATTAAAGCAGATCTGTAGTGTACTAAAAAAACAAAAAAACATAATTGCCCAGTTTTGTTTATAGAAGTTCTCAAATGGAAAAATATATGAGCTGCTACATATGTGCACACACACACACACACACACACACACACACACACACACACACACACATATATATATATATATATATTTTCAGTCATAGAAAAGAAAAGTTTGTTTCTACATTTGGAACAGCTGCCTTTCTGTGTCTTTCAAGTCAGTGTATAAGGAAAAAATAAAGTTTGTTTATCCCAGCCCTATTTTATAAATAAAATACCCAAGCTCTGCAGAATAACTAGCCAAGTGCATCTCAAGGGAGACACTCTGCATTTCATCTAAAGAAATTAAAAATAATCATCTATTTATGAACACTTGTTCTTCCTTTCTGAGTTTGTTTTACAATTCTCTGTCTTGTAAGAAAGTCAAGGAATCAATTATTTTTTCTCATCTTCTTTTCTTTGTGGAATTAAGTGTAAGTCACTCATTTATTTGATATCCAGGCATAATTTGATCTCTAAAGACTTGGGAAAGGCTTCTTGTTTTAGCTCTCAACATCAAGGCATCTCCAACAAAAGCCTAGTTCCATTAAGACCTCATTAATATCTGCCTTCATTTAGACGCAATTGGTGACCATGGCCGCGTGACGACTAACCTTGTTAGTGACTTGAGCAGTTGATTTAAGGGCCAGCGTTCACGACTGGTTTAAGGGATATAAATACTTTTTTTTCCCTTGATTACAGCAGAAGTGAAAGTGGGAGAAAAATACAAAAAGGTTCCTGGCAACTGGTGATTCTTACAATATAGCCTGCAGGATTTGTCAAATTTATTTTTACTTTATTTATCCATTTTCAAAAAAAGCTCAAACATTTATTTAATGATTGCGTTTATAATTTGAATTATCTTTTTTATAATACACTTTTTTATGTTAAAACTGAAGTGTGGGATCAATTGTTTCCTACGATATTATCCAATACCATTTTTTTTTAATTGTATGACATTAAAAATGCAACAAACAGACAAACAATTATGTTTTTGAAGTATACTATATATCTCTTTGTGATCAGATTGCCATTGCCATTTGTTGGTGGATATTTTATCTTAATCTAAAGTCCTATCAGAAATAATACATTTGAATCTCTACCACTACCTCTTTCTCTCACTACCTCCCTCCCTCTCCTCAGTCCTGAGGTGATATATGGCCATTGACACCATTAGACAAAGGTATTATTAGCAGATTAGGCTGAGCGAGGGAGCAGGCATAGGGACACAGACTGGGGGCCATGTTTCTAAAGATGCCAAGCCCGTATTTGGAATAACCCAGCAGCCCCCTTAACCACCGTCCCAATTACAGCTGCATCACACTCTGCACAGACAGTGGGTCAAAGAGGACAGTGAATAAATATTCCCACATTATCTCCACTGGTGGAAGGTAGCAGAGAACAAGCGGGCCCATAGGGGATATGGCTGCCCCCACTGGCCCTTAGACTGGGAGGGTCTGCGAAACACAGAAAGAGCATAATATGGGTTATCAAGAGGAAGAAATATTCAAAAGCAGAACAGACCCGGTGTGTTAAGATGTTGGTAGCAGGTTTATAAAGCTGGAATCTTTAAGTATTTTGAGGATTTTATTTGAAGTATTGCTGGGGCATTGTTCGACATGCTTTGCCATGCATGTGATGGTATTTGTCATTGCTCTGGGTGGCAACTTGAAACCTTTCTGCAATGCCAACAGTCTCTTCAAACCAAATGCATAGGGACGTGTGCACCCTCACATTTTGTATCACCTATTTAAATTATCGGTGAACTGATAAAAAGTTCTTGATATTATAAAGAGTTAACTCAAAGTGCTACTTACCTGCCAACTTTTAGCCGTTTCAGCTGATTTCACCATTTACACTAAAGTTATAAAATACCAATTTATGCTACATTTTTTTGTCACCCATGGAGAAAGTCCCCAGACTCCCTTTAAATATTGTGCAATTTTGTGGGTTGTTGAGTTACTTTTTGTAACTTTTGTAACTATCTAGTTATTTGGGCATTTGTGCAAAGTCTACAAATGTTATACATTCAGTTATTAACAACATTTCCAACACATTCGGTCTTTGCTAAAGGAAATGATGTCTGCCTTTATTTGCATACAGAGCAGGGAAGTGAGATCCTATTAAAAGTGGCCACTTGAGATGCACGTGGAAACACATTTCATTGTCTGGTGGGAACTAAGAACTGTCCACCAGTGATCAGATCACCAAACACCAAAGTGTAAACAGCTTCATGGAGTAAATAAATAGTTAAATAAATTATGCTATGTGAAATTATTAAAAAGTTGCAGTCCTGTCAAATGCTTTTGTTTTTTTGGTTATTTTTATTTTTTTTTTTAGTACATTGTGTGAAGGGGTACTGTAACATACATTAGCTTGGTGGTCAGGGACATTTCTGACCGCTTCGTAGCTGTTGAGAGGACACACCTGTCACCACCATAGAGGACAACAACATATGGAACTCATTTTTTCCTGTCTTGAATAAGCTGTTCCAATGTATATGGTGTTATGAGGCAACTGCTAGATAAACTGCTGATAAAGTTTTATGTTTGAAAAATCACTTAATCCTGATGCAAGAAACTTTTTGAGGAAGATGATACTACTCTGTCGTGATTTGCATAAAGAAATTTTAAATATATGCTCTTCAACAAGTGTCAAGATATCTGCATGGACCAAACATGGAGTTGTTCTGTACCATTGTCTTTAAGATCCAACCTGAGTGAACCCAACAGATGCTTCCAAATTTGAGACACCTGACACAAAAAGCCATATTTTTGCTTGATGTCTTCCTTTGCAGATTAGCTCACCAGGCTAATGCAACACACTGGCTACACTGTCTCTTTGCTCCTAACTGCACAGTGGGTATCTACTGGAATACATGACACACATGGACAAAAATAGAAATAGAAGAAGATCATCAAATACAGACACTTTGTAAAGCCCCTTGACGATTCACATGCATAAGGTACCCTTGAGCATCTGTATGAAATGCAACAGGCTTTCAACTAACTCTAACGCAAACTCATCCACAGGAACATTAGCCCAGAACAATTGCTTTGGCCATCCAACACGTTCTAATCTCAGAAACACACAAAACCTTCAAGCAAAAGAAAGTAATTTCTAACACATGGTTGATGTTGTGAAACAGTTTGGTTCGGTTGGGTTTAGGCTCCAAAACCCCTTGGTTCGGTGGATTAAGAAAAGATCATTACCTTATCATACCTTGTGTATCTGCATGAGACAAAGTGTTAGTATTTGACACTCTGAGAATGAAATCCAATATCATGCTGCAAAATTCCTCTATTGTCTATCAGATGTGTGGAGATAGAAATAGACATACAGTTAAAACTCTTATTCATATAGAGGTAGGTGAAAAAATAGGTATACCGTGTATATATACCCAAAAAACAACAATGACCAACAACATACTGCACAATGGCTACATACAAGTCAAGTGTTTCTAAATTCTACACAACACATAGAAATAATCACTCAATGGATATATATATATATATATATATATATATAT